>WEKX01000714.1:35100-176335 GCA_013390025.1 Pitta sordida
GGCGGCCGCCCGCAGCCCCCCGCCCCGCCGCCGCTGCCCAGCCCGCAGGACAGCGCCTTCCTCAACGACGCCGACATGGTCATGAGCTTCGTCAACCTGGGTGAGTGACGGACTGAGCGCTGGGCTGCGCGGAACCTACTCAACTGCCCGTCCGTCTGTCCGTCCGACTGTCGGTCCCGCGCACGCCCCTGTTGCGGGGAGAGGAGGCGGCCGCCGTCGATCGTTTCCCGGTGGGGCGCAGCAGGCTTGGGGTTTGCCGCTTGCGACCCACCTTGAGCTGCACGGGTTTCCACCGAGAGGGCACCTTCCTTCGGGAAGCGGCAAAGCCTCTCGCAAACAGTTTAAAGAAAAAAAAAAAAGTCTCGAATGCAAAACCTTTCGGGCTGGGGGTAGGGGGGGAAGGGAGGAAGGAAGAGAAAATAGTACCTGTGGGTTTTCTAATAGTCTTTTTGATCTTGTTGTGATAGTAGTGGTCAGAGTCCATCGTTCAGAATTAAACTCGCCCTCCTCTGGTTCCTGGGCGGCCGAGCTGGGATCATTGAAGGGCGCAAGTTGCGCTCGCTCTGCCCAAGGTCCAGCAGTGCAGAGATGGGTTTGTGACTTGAACAGAGTAGATCCACGCTACTCCACAGTGTCCTCATATTTTTTCTTTTTTTTTTTTTTTTTTTTTTTTTTTGTTGTGGGGACCAGAGCTACTGTGGTGATGAATATGTAGGTTACTTTGGTGACTGAGCCCGGGAACACGATAAAAATCTGTATCATGTGGACATTTTGAAATAAGTTCTGTTAGATGTCAACCTGCTCTTCAAATAAGTCATCCTGTCAGCTTAATACTGATGTGCAGGGCTCTGGGGTGGGCAATTTCAGTGGGAAACCCATTAAACTTTTTACTTAAAGGAGCCCTTAATACTATGGAATTGTAAGGAAACAGTGTAATTAGATTCAACTTAATGTGCGGAATGAAAATATTTCAGTTGGCAACCTGCAATTCCCTTTCTTAGGGAATTCCTGTGAAGCTCAAGTGTCTTAGCTGGTCAGCTGAAAACGGCCTTTTCACTAGTGCTGCCAGAGCTGTGTGCTGGAATGACAACACCTGTGAGCAGTTTGTCTTGTATTTTAAAAGAATGCAATTTGTTGTGTGTTTACTCATTTGGAGAAGGGATATGTTATTGCAGCAGGAAATTTCTCTGAGCTCCCAGTGTTGATACATGCAACTACAAAGCTATTGAACAAATGTATCTAGAACAAGACCTGATTAATTTTTTTATCTGATGGAAATTGTGTAGTAGGTCAGAAGTGCTGCACATAGCTGTTGAAGGATTTGTCTGTGTTGAAACCAAGGTGACTGCAAGTGGTGCAGGCACAGCTGAGCTGCCCTGGGTGCTCAGTCCTTACAGGAGTGTAGAGCCCTGTGGAGGCTCCACATATTGCAGGTGTGTACCTGTCAGGATCTCCGTTCTCCGTTGCCTTGTTTAAAGTTAGCTTCGGGATATTTAGGTGGTGCTGACACCTAAGAGCTCTGATGCTTTCGATTGACGCATCCTGAAATCATCTGTCAGTGAAATCAGTGTGGTCTATGTCTAGCTCGGAACCCGAGATTATTGTACAGCTTCCTTGTCCAAAGGGCACCTGCCTCTGTTCTTCTCTCTTCCCCGCCTCTCCAGACCTCTCTGTCCTTTGAATACATGGAACTGCTGCTGTCTCTTGTTCCTTGTCTTGGGGATTTTTAGGTCTTATACTTGGAGCTGTGAGTTTGGGAAGTGCAATGGTGGCTGCAGCTGTTGGTAAGCAAACCTCACAGCATGTTTTATTTGATGGATGTGAAACAAGGTTCTTTTAAGGGGCTAGGTGGTCCCCAGAAGAGCTGATTTCAGGGAAAAGTATGAGCATGTCATGTTTTATAAGGTATTTAGCTGTCTGAAAAGTGCCAGGAGAGTGGTATTAAATGGTAGACCTGAAAATTATGTGCTTATTTTGAAAATACGCCCCTTCACTCATATGATTCAAATCAGTTCTGATAATTTGGATCTAGACACTTATGTAACAACAAGGAAAATTATTCATGTAATGTAGTTAAATAGTGCAATTGAAATGCTAGTTATGAGTCTCAGGAAGCATGAATCAACTGCAGAACTTTTTCATCAACTTCCAAATTCCGAGTCATAAACCATAATGTCATTTAGCATGATTGTTTGTTACCAGAGTGTTGGCAAATCAATGGGCTGAGTCTGAACAGCTGTTTGGCTGTTTTCTGTAGCTTCTCTGACATGTCAGGGGTTTTTTGGGGGGTCTTTCACCTGTGTATTGATATTTACTTTTTCATTAAACAATTGTTCATGTCAGAAAACTAGTGGAAGCCTAAGGTTGTATTCCAATATAGAAACCAAAGGTGTGATGGGAGAAAGGCAGCCTGTGATCTGTCAAAGTCGTTTATTAGATGAAGTCAGAATTGCAGCAAAAGATGATGGGATAGCAGCAGACAGCGAAGACTTCCTGATTTCAAGCACACTGACTATTCCAATGTCAAGCAACCCTGAAAACCTGCAGCTGGGGTCTGCTTATAAACAGACACTACCAGAATTATTTTAGTTAGGGTTTTCTGTACGTGGCCATTCCTATAGTTACTTCGGTTCAGTTAAAACTGACTTCCGAAGAACTTTGTTTTCAACAATAAAGACTTCCCTTTCCATTACTGAAGGGCCCTTGCTCTTCTCTCAGGGTGACCTGCCTTTGGATGCTGATATTGCTTCCTCTGCAGCTCAGAACCAGACAGGAATTTGATGTATCTAATAGTGCTGGAAAGCCATCATCTCAGTCAGTTGTGCAGAGAAGTCCTACTTTTTCATGAAAGTTTGTAGGTTTTGATGTTCCAAAAGTGCATTTACTTCCTCCACCCTTGTAGCCCAAAAAGTCACTAGCTTGTGGTGACAGCTGATTTTTAATATGCAGTGCTTCAGCCCTTCCTGACTAACATACATCCTTCAGTCTCAGGATACAGCTGTTGTGTTTTCTGTCTGTGGAAGGCTGTATTTCTGTACGTGCTCGGTGTATGAGTCCTCTTCATCAAGATCTTGCAAAGCTGAGGGACTTTACTGAGGTCTTGGATTATTCAGGCAGTGCAGGCTTGACTTGATCTCAGAGGTGGGGATGTCCTTGGAGATGGTTCTTATTTTGTTTTGAGGGGGTTTTTTTGTTGTGGGCTTTTGTATTTTTTAAGTGAAAAAAGAGGGTCACAGAGGTGTGAAGTTTTTCCAGACACAAGGATTTGCTATGTTACCAGTCTTTGAAGTGGAGGGTCTGGAGTTTATCTTTCCTACCTGGTGCAGTCTGTATTGTAGTATGGACTTGCAAGGTGTCATCAACCAATCAGAGTCCCAGCCTTCTGTACCATGGGAATGACTGTATGACAGGGTTGTGCAACTGGGGCAGGGGAGTGCATTGTGAGCCAGCAGGTGTTTTTGTGAAACTGTTCAGCTCTTATCAGAACAGCCTTGGTATAAATACGTGACAAGTCTTGACATGGTAGTGTTGGGAGAATAACATCTATTAATGTTTTCTACTTGAATAATGTACCTTTGGCATGGCACCAGATAGGGTTATCTTGTCTTCGCAAAACAACCTGGGGTTGGTGTGGAAATCCCTCTTGAAGCAGTGATGCTGGATTGACAGCTGGACTATATGTCAAGCATCCCTATATTTCACTATTTTAGTAGGAGACATATCAAGTTCGTCACAACTCCCTTCTTCCAGGGAGATGAGAAGTCACTGCTCAGACCAAACTGCAAACTGTGGCACATCTAGTCTCCCTGATCTTCTCTGGCATGTCAGTGCTGATATAAAGGGGATCTGTTCTCTGTACCTTGTTTCACCAGCTGATGTCTTCAGAGTAGTGCACATCATGGGTAGCAGCAGAAAGCAAGACTCTCAAAGACTTTGCTACTTTAACTGTGTCCAGAATTACTCTTGTATCATTAAAGGTGCTGTTAAGCAATCTTGTGTCAAAACAGGGAAGAAACTTCTGGTCTTCACCCATGCCTTCCTATCCTGGTATCCACAATGAGTGGAAAAAAGCTGTGTGCTTCCCACAATCATAAACAAGGAAGTCAGCAGTGGTCTTTGTGCGTTTCTGCCATTACCTAAGTCTGTGGCTGTTGACAGCTGGATAGCTGTTCAGGAAAAGTCTGAACCCATCAAACCCTCCAGAGATAAGGATTGTAAAAAGTGTGCTTTTTTGGGGTGTGGTGCTTGGTTATTCAGCGTAGTACCTTTTTGTATCAGACTAACAGCAGGGATTCACTGTATTCCTGTACTTTTGGGAGAGGGTTTTCTCTTTCATCGGAAGACTCATAGGTCCCTTAGGAGGACTTCATGCAAAAGGTTGCAAAGTCTCTTTTATTTTCAAATGCCCAAGCTTCAGCTAATCCCCATCTTCGTTTTGAGACTTCAAGTGTCTGCTTGGGCATGGGTGCTCTCTTTCAGTGCAAGGGAGCTGCTTGGAGGTAAATGTAAGACTTGCTGTACAAATACTCTCTCTCCTCTTGCCTATAAAGCAGCACCTTATAGATATGATGTCTTCCAAACAGGCTTTTCATCTTTTTGGCAGCTGTCACCTGCCAGATTTCCTTCTAGGAACGCTCTTGCACAAATTCATAGCACCTTAGGTGCAAGCAATATGCCTTTGTTCTGCATGGCTTTTCACAGGAGGGAAGCAGCGCTTCAGGATCCTTACATGCATTTCTAAAGCAAGTGAATTTTTTCTTCTAAAGGATTTGATCAGACCACCTGTCTTTTTCCTGTTACTGTGCTTGTTGTTGGAGGATATGAAATTAGGCAACCAAGATGTATCGGGTAGTTGTGTCATTAGATTGATGGGGCCAGACCATTCATACTGTCATCCCATCTGTTTATACTTTTGGCTATGTGTTGTAAAGGTCAAGACATCTACTCGCAGGGAAAAACCAGAGTGTGTGATGCTGTAGATCTGGCTGTGCTGCCAGCTGGCTGTGTGCAGCCTCACTTACTCGGCGTGTGAGCAGTGTCCTCCACGTGTGTCCAGAGCAGGCCAGTATTAGAAATCATGAAGCTGATTATGGGAATGAGTTTACTGACTTCTGCCAAACCTTGTATAGTGGGTTTTGATGCCAAGACAGATTCCCAAAGGTTGAAGAGCAGCCTTACATTTGCTGTTCAGCTGATGCAGCTCAAGATCCTCGTTTATGTCATCTCCTTGAAGCAGTATTTGTTTGCAAGCTGCCTGCTAGTGTGCAGCTGCCTGATGACACAACTAAAGGAAGGACAAATGGTCTTTTAGAAGTCCTCAGCTCCTCTGGACTTGGAATTTGAGGAACTGTAGTCATCTTTCTGCCTTTGGCCAGGAGCCCTGGAAGATGTGTGGCTCCTGGAGAAGCTGCTCTTCAAAACCTGTACTGTTGAAATGAGTGGAGGGTCACGTTTGTGTAAGCAATGTATCTAGGTCTAACTGTCATCTGGACTAAGCTACTGGAGCAAGACTGTGTAGCATTACTAGTAGGACTGTTTATTCTGTCTTGTGAAAGCTTTGCAGAGCTCGAAAATTTACAATCTTAAATTTGTGTGAAATGTTGAAGTCTTTCTTACAGCAACAACAATTTATTGTTATTGTAAAAAGTTAGTATTGCCAAACCATTCTTGATTAACTCAAGCCAATTTTTAAATATGTAAATAACTGAAAAGTTGCATTTTGAATTAGAAACCCAGGTGTGGGGTTGTTTTTTGTAAAAATAAAAGCAAAGTTCATCGTTCTTTTCCTCAAACAAAATTGAAATTAAACCACTTCTTCTAAAGAGGTTTTCTTTTGGCAATTTTTTCCAGCTCAACACAGTTTTAGCAGAAAATCACTTGGGCAGCTGTCATGGATGTCTTGTGCTGAGCTCCTGCTGGGACTGCTTGCTGCAGGCTTGTACCTCTGCCAAGGTGCTGTGGATCCTTGCTGGGTCTAGCATAGTGCATTGCAATGATGACACTCTCTCTCATGGTTTTAAATATAAACTTAAGTGGTGTTTGTGATTTAAGAGGAAGAAAGACTTTCCATGCCATGGAGGCATGATTCTTTTTAAGTCATCTTGCCTCATTCTAATTTGTAGGCGGTTAGAGGAAGGTATGAGATGCTTGGGACATAAACAGACCCACTGTGTGTTTCTGCTGTATCCCAGCAGATGCAGTTCTGCTGTTAAGCACAGTCCACTTACTAATCATTTAGCATATCCATTTGACCACTTATATAGTAATGTGAAACAGGCAGCAAACGCTATTCCCCAAATGGAAAAATTGCTCCTGGTTGAGAGATTCCCATTTGTTTCAGCAAACATCAAAGCCTGGGAGATGGGGATTAAGGAGTAGAAAATTGTCTTCTGTGTGCCTGATTCTTGCAGGCTGGTTTCCTCTTTGGTGGGGCAACAGTTTTAAACTGAAAGAAGGTAGGTTTAGGTTGGATATAAGGAAGAAATTTTTTACAACGGAAGTGGTGGGACACTGGAATATGTTGCTCAGAGAAGCTGTAAATGCCCCATGCTTGGAGGTGTTCAGGGTCAGGTTGGGGATGGGGCTTTGAGCAGCCTGGTCTACAGCCCATGGCAGGGTTGAACTGGGTGATTTTTGAAGGTCCCTTCCAGTCCAAACCACCTGTGATTCTAAGTGTCAGGAGGGCACTTGGGACTGGGATTCTGTAGCTGTGGTACGTGGGCACACGCTCCATCCATCCAAGCCTCCCATTGTCTAGACAGTGTCTTAAACACCTCCAGGGATGGTGACTCCACCACCTCCCTGGGCAGACCATTCCAATGAGGGATCACTCTCTCTGTGAAAAAGCTCTTCCTAACATCCAGCCTAAACCTCCCCTGGCATAGCTTAAGGCCATGTCCTCTTGTTCTGGTGCTGGCNGACTGAAGAGCCCAGCATTTGGACTTACGCTGAGAGTGAGGAGGTGTGCCTGGAAACTCTTCAGTGAATTTTCTTCCCACCTTTTTTCCAGTCATGGTTGGTGGAGCAGGAGTGGTGCATTCTGCAGGCCTGCAGCATTTACAGCAGTGGGGGCTGGGAGCAGCACTCCCAAGAGGTGCCTGTGTTCCTTGTGCTTTGCATCCGGAGCTGTCTCCTAAGTCAGTGGCTTTGGGAGCGGCATGGGGCTGCAGCTGCCACAGGGCTGTTTCAGGAGCAAAAATCTTGATTAAAGAAACTGAGTTCCTGCGGAATTTCAGGGGTGTTTAATACCTCATAATGGACTTTGAATCCTAAAATGTACTATGGATTGGAGATGGTATTTCCTGAACCTACAGTAACTTAGGAATCTGTCTTGTAGGGTTGGGTTGAGTTATGGAGTGGGGTTTTTTGTTTATTTGTTTTTTGGATTGGTTGGGGGGGGTGTTGGTGATGTAATGAGGGTTTTTTAAAATTTTGTTGTTAAGGTCACGAAGATTTTGACAGCATAGCCTTCAGCTCTTTTTATTTTTACGTAGCAGTGTTCATTGTAGCACAATGACAGGACTGAATCAGTGGTAGCAACAGTGGGAACTTTTGGCAAAAAAGGATAATGTAGACAGAGCCGAAGTGTTCTCTAACTAAAACAGTAGCTGTATTTTCAGAGAGCTAGACATGACTATTTTGATCCAATGTGGTGTTAATCACAAGAATACATAACGGCTTTCCTGTGAACTTTCCCCTTAAAAATAGCCAATGATATCACCTGATGTTTTGCATGAATGCTCAGTATAACCAGAATTTAGAACAGCTGGCTCCATATAAACTTGGAACATTCATAGGTCAAATATTAGTGTATAAATAAAAACATTTTGTAAATGAAAACAGAAGCACAGTATTTGAAATATAGTCAATGTGCAGATGTACTTCATAGCTTGAACAGCTTTACAAATTAAGGAAGACTATGTTAACACTTGTTCTGAAGAGTCAGATTTCCTGATTAGAATGCTGTTTGAAAAACACTCCCTCGTTTCCTAAGATGTGTTATTGCCTTTATTTTAATGGTTGTGTTCAGTATGAGAAATGTATGAATCAACTATTTGAAACCCTTTTTTGAAGGATATGTATGTATATATGGTCAACGCAAAGTCTTGTCAAAGGGAGAGCCACAATTTCTTTTATCAAGTGTAGGCTGTAAAATATGCCATTTTTAAAGCACACATGCAGATGTTTGTGGTGAGTTGTACTTCTGTGTGCAGATGCAGTGTTCTTATCTTGTCGCTTACTGCATCGTGCTCATGTGATGTATATGGTCAAGGTATTAGACACTCTGTTTGTACAAGGGCGGAAGGGTGACATAATGTCTATTGAAGCGCAAGTGTTTAGCTCCGCACCAGGCAACAAAGAGCACTTTAAAAAATGAGAATGGTTTAGAGCTTGTGGGCAGGTTGTGATTCCTGGGCCCATAAGCCAAGAGGTGTTGGAGGGAGGAAAAGGACAGCAGCTTCAGTGTGAAATGGATGTGTGTTCTTCCGTCCTTGTATCCCCTAGTCTTTTCAGACCATTTGAGAGAGAAAGCTGAAAAAGTAGAGCTGTTAGCAGTCAATTCCAGTCCTTTTACAAGGAATAAAAATCTTTAAATAATGTTGAACTGTAACAAGCATATACAAGGTGCAAAAGACTTCTCTGCCTCTCTTTGTCTAAGCTCTGTAATACTAAGTTGTTTGGACACGAACACTTAGTGCAGCCTAACTCCCATGGTTTTCAAATTGTGTCAAAATTATCTGGATTAGGATTCTGTATCAGGGAATAAAGAAGTGGCTGGAGCTTTAATTCCTCATGTTGCAGAGGCACAAGCTCCCTCTGGCTGAATCCAGATGAGAAGAGGTCAAATCACCAGATGCTCTACAAGAAAGAAGGAGGAACCATTTGCTCTGTCACTTTCCATGGATTTCCATTCACATTTCTATGCTGCTTATGCCCATGCTGGTGGTGTGGTCCAGCTCAGCCATGATAAACACACTTCTTGGTGCAGGAAGAAGTCCTATAAGCTTTTAATGTACCTGGGTCTTTATCACAATGCCCAGCCTGGTTCCTGAAAACCTTTGTGTGTGAGCAGTGAGAGTCTTGACTGGTGTAGTAGGAACATAGTTCTAAAATTTAACCCCGGTTTGAAGTTCATATTTTAGTATCTTCACAAATATTTGATGCACAAGTACAGACCCCAGGTGCTCAAATGATGAAGCTTGGCAAAGAAGCACTTCATTTTAGAAAAGCAGCAGCCTCTTGCCCACAAACTGTCATCCTGAGACAGCATTACAAGCACTCAGGCCCTTTTGCTTAATTGTTGTAACATCAAACATATTTGACATGAAAGGGACCAAGCAGTGGCTATGCGAGATAATGACTTGTTTATAAAAATAATTTAAACAGCATATGAAAAGGATAAACATGCATGTCCTGCCAAAATTCACTGTATGTTCTGCAGGCTTTGGTGATTGTGAATCTCTTGGCTTGCTTTTTCAATGTTGGGGGTTTTTTTTAACCCGAAAAGGAAAAAAAGCAGAGGGGGAAGGGAGTGAAAAGAAGAGAAACTTGGGAAAAAAAGTTTTCATATTTAAGAAAGTTCCAACTAATGCTATAGAAGATAGCTGGAGAGAAAATACATTTTTTTAATGCGCTACAATAGATTTTCACTTTGTGATGTCTGTGTCTTGTCTCTTGCATGTGATAGTTTTTACACTTTAATGGTTGTAGCAGCTGTCCTGTCCAAAAATGTTCCATTCTGCAGGATGTGTAATGCTCGTTACTTGCTAGACAACATAAAGATACTACCCTGTCTCTTATTCGAGCCTCAAATCACTTCATAAGCATTGAAGTCTCCCAGTGATCTCTGACAAATGTAAAACACTACTATCCTCATTTTCCAAATATGTAACTGAGCTGAGGCTTGGAGGGCAGACTGGACCAGAGCTGTTATGAAGTTCTTGCTTCCAGTCCTGCAGTCTAACCCTGGAGCATGTGTGCAGGCTCTGGTAATAATGTGCATGTTAAAGCATGCCTTTTGTATTTTTTTTTGGGGGGGCATAGATGTGAACTGGCACCCATGAGGACCTGAACTGGAAAAATGAAAGTGGTCACAGGCTCTCATATTTCACTTGAAATTATTGGAGGGCTTGGTAAAGGTTTGATTAGGTTTTGGTAATTTCCATGCTGCTGAAAAGCTAAGAGTGTACTAGTAGATGTTCTTCTAAGTTAACTGATAGTTTTGTTGAGAAACCCCCAATAAAAATGCACTGTAATGGCTGAAGCTGGTATAATGACTCCTTTATGTTTCAGGAGCTATGGGGTTTGGGTCTGCCTGATACTTTTGCTATCACTAGTCTCAGTAAAAACAATTTTATGGGGTCCCAAAACAGTCTGTTGCTTCTGGCAGCCAGAGAGCTGGCAGCTCCGACGCACTGAGGCTTGAAGAGATAGTTCATTAATTCATGGCACTTTCCAGAATAAACATGGCAAACCTCCTCTGAAATAACAAACGGTAAATCCTCCTTGTCACTCAAGACTGCGCATTTGTCTTCAGAAAGGGGTCATGAAAGAAGCTGTCCGTCTCCCAATGAATGAAAAAATAAATAGAAGAAGAACTATGCATTGGGTCATGCTTGACATGACGAAGCTTTGGGGGCAAATAGCAACAAATTTTTCCTCCCATCTTAGCCCTGTTAATTGTGGACCTAAACTAAGCAATGCCCGCTGGCCAGAATATTGGAGGGTGTAAACTGTCATAGCCCTTTGCCAGGCATCCCTGGAGGGAATGGCAGCCTTCTTTACTCTTTTGACTCTTTTTGTGGAAGGTAAATGTTAGCACCTCTTAGCTTCGAATCCTCAGGGCTAGGACCCTCTGGTTTCCCTGTGCTGTTGGACCTGTGAAGGTTGCTACAAGCTAGAGTTGCTCAGAGCGCACAGATGTTTTGTGCAGCTTGTTATTTTCTATGTTGGAGGTTATGAGTCAGATTACTGTTACCAAAATGTTTATGTGAAATCATTTCTGAGTCATATATTTGCATCATATACAACCTGTCTGACAATCAAAACATTCAGCACTGGGCTAATGGTTATACTAAGTTTTCCAGCACTCTGCTCCAACATAGCATAATTACACGGCAAAGTGCAATGTATTACTTTGACAGGGTTCTTCATGCGTCTTGTGATGTCGGAACATCATCTTTATTATTAGTTGAAATTATCAGAGTTTGTTGCACAAAACAAAAGTAGTGAGAGGCAGTCCCTCAGAGCCAAAATGCCCTGCAAAGGTTTCTGGGCTTTTTCAGTCCCCGAGAACACATGTGTGTATTTCAAGAAGTTCCATAGTGCTTTTAACTTTATTTTCTCTAGTGAAGTACTTGATCAGAGCTTGTTGGTTTAATTGACAAAATAGTTGTGGATATTTGCCTGGAGAAATTGTTTGGTGCCCAGGGGACTCTTTGGTATTTTCTCTGTAATAAATTTTTAAAGATGAACGGGAGTATTTTTAGAAGTGTGGAAGACAGAAACAGTCTCTAAATGACAACTTAATGCATGCTGTGTTTATCTCTTGTGTGAGTTCTAGCATAAATAGGGGTCACTTACAAAAGTATTCTGGATAACTAGGGCAAACATTTAAAATCTGTTACCTTCAGGTGGGTGAGAACTCGGGCGTGTTTTCTGCCATGCCCAGTGAATTCAGTAACTCCTCTTAATTGTTTATTCTAGAGCAGGATGGAGGAAACCAAAGCACCCCTCATCCCCAACACTCTGCTAAGAAAATGGTCATGGAGATGAAAAGTACATAGGGGCATAGGGCTGGTATTTTGTTTTTAAATACCTGTCTATGGAAAAGCATATGGATGGTGAAATGGAAAATGATGTTAGGGCTGACTTGCCTGAACCTGGTTTACAGTCCTTTGGAACTGGCTTTGGGAGCTCGATTACAAGTGTGAAGGGCACTGGCAGGTCCCTTAAATATAAAATATCATTGCATTTCATTGCTCTTATTGAACTGGCAGAGTGCGAAGTGCAGGATGGATTATGATGATGTTCTTTATGTTTCTAGTGAAAAAAATTATAGACAATGCAGTAGCGGTCTTTCCCTGCTACAAGTGTCTGACTTTGCTTATTAATTAGGGAGCCTGTGTTTGGAGCAACAAAAAGCATCCCTGTGCAGTATTAGTGAGCACTGTCTTTGCTCATGCTCTCTCCTTGGCCAGCGTCAGTGGCAAATACATAATTGGTCTATGAGGACCAATATATTGTGAAGTGTAGTGGAAAATGCCAAACTAAAATTTCAGTTGGATGAAGTCCATTTGTCCTGTGCTAATTTCTAGCCCTGTAAACAAACACAGCTGCTGAACGTAGAATCAGTGCTCAGAGTGGTTAAAGATGGTGATGCAGTACTAGTGAGATCACGGCAGAAAAAAATACGTAACATATGAGGCTGCAATAGGGATCAAGTCTATCCTCAGCTCTGATTAAATGTTTCTGTTATAAACAGAATTTTCATCTATTTATGATGTGGTAGGGTAACTAGAATATAAAGATTACTTTTGGATTGCCAGACCATTCAGTTGTGACAGTCAGAGTATTAAATATTTATGAGGCAGTTGTTACAAACTTTTGCAAAAGGATCTGAATCAGGGAACGAAGCCCTGATGAATATATATGTATTACATATATTTTATATTTCCCTTTTTCATACCATTGTTTTGGTCATCTGGGCTTTGTTGCTATTTGTTTATTTATATATATATATCAAAGGGATCCATGCAGGTAAGTTTGTCTGTCATTTCTTAATTAAAATGTCTTTAGAACTATTGCAGTACTGAACAAGGAATGTGTGACTGCAAACATTAGAAATCTTGGGGCCAAGCCTGTTAGGTCATTGGCAAAGTAGCAGCACTTACACTGTAATTTGTCTTGTGGCCCATTTATATGTTTTGACATCCTTGAGCTGACTAATTGCTCTGGGGAAAAAAAAGTAAAGAACAATCTTGGTTACTGTAGTAGAAAAGATGGTTTCCAACCTGTTTTGTCCATCTCATCTCTTGTTTAGTGACTGCTGTCTGGTCATCCCCAGAGCTACAATTGTCTTGCCACAATGCAATTGAGTAATGCATTTGACATTGTATTGTGCATCACCTGTCTGAGCATTGAAGAGATTTCTTTTTCCTCCTTGGCTTTGACAAAAGAGAAGGCTAAAGGAGCTAGATAGTTCAGGTGTAAAGCAATGGAGAACAGATGAGGCAGAATATTAATTACCGTATGTGGCTGATCAGAGGAGTTTGTTGTTAGAGAATCCTGCAGTGCAACCCGCTTGTACATACGTAGTGCATTGAGGACAGCTGAGGTAGTGAGGTCTGCACTTTCCATGTGATAATTCGCTTCTGACCACGCTGTGGTGGTACCTGGGAAGGCTTTTTTCCACGTGATTCGCTTGGTCCTTGGCTGGCTTGGTTGCACATGTGTTGCTGGGAGGTTGTGACCCCAAGACAGACATTCTGGTTTCTCTGCAGTTGCAAGGCATGTTTCTGTGAGCTCCTGGCTCTCTGCCACTTGCCCTGTCCCAGGGGCTTGACAAGCTGCCTAGAAGCCCTGAGAGTGGCAGGCAATGTATGCTTGCTGTGTATTTATATGAAATTTTTCTATGAGATAGACTTGATCTTTTGAACAGCTTCAGTTTGAGCGCTTTGGATATTTTCTTGCCATCCATCTGGAGCTTTGAATTGTGGTAGGTGCTTCACTTTATGTTCTTGTGTAGCATAGGTTGGTGACACCCTCTGGGGAAGCCTCTTGTGGCTTGAGAAATAACTGGGTGTTCATGTTACTGCTTACTGGGCTAGTGTCATCATGGATTTTGACTTGTCTGCAGAGTGTGACTGGGGTCCATGAGTTGCCCAGGTTCTGGAAACTCTCCTAGCCCCTACCCCAGCTCCACTACATGCTGGCATGGAGAGTTTAAATCTCAAACTGTCAGTCTGGCATGTTCCATAAACACTAAATTGACTCAGAGTGGCTAGGTCTAGTGCTGTGAAACATACTGTTCAGGTATTATTGCCAAGAAAAAAAATTACCTGTAAATAGCAGACTTAAAGTATAGGGGCTTATTTCTGTGCTTACGCTTTTTACATTTCCATTTTTGCACCAGCTTGGCAAGAAGTTAACTTAAATGTCAAAGCTATTTTTATGTAAATATATGCATTATTGAATGTCTTACTCATAAAGCAAATAGTACTTTAAATCCACACAAAACAGTTGAAGCTATATATATTTTCTCACTACTGAATTTGGCTTTTAATAACTTGGAGTGAACTGTCCAAAATAAAGTTAGGAATCAAGGGCACTTTATTTTCCAGCTAGCGACATATGTATTCTTGGCTTTGGCCTGTACCAATTTGAGATGGAAGAAAACTTGGATTTGTACTATGAATCCTCTCAGCAGTTAAGAAGAGGCAGAAATATGTATCATAGTTAAATAAACACATTATTTTAAAATTAACACACTTCTCTGAAACTCTACAAAGCCACAAAAAATATGAAGGACTATTAAGAAACTGTGAAGACTTGGATATCAAACAGTGACATTCTAATCTGTTCCTCTTACTGGAGGTGCAATCTTGTGCCAGATTCAGAAGCAGCAGTTTCCTACAGCAAAGGCTGTAGTCTGCAGAGTCCTGTAGACTTCACTGATCCTAGCTGAGGAGTAAGGACAGCAAAACCTGCCCTTTGCATGGATGAACAAAACCACAGCTGAGGTTAGGGATTGTGTACTAAGCCTGGGTCATAGCGACCTGAAGGGAGATGCTCACTCTCCTTCCTGGGATTCAGTTTGTCTCCATGTCATGCATTTTTTCACCCCACTGTCCTCCAGCCCATAGGCAGTTACCTGAGGTTGGTATTGATTCCCAAAGATAAGGTGGGAAAAGTAACTTCAGGAAGTCATGCACACAAGAACTTGTTGCTGAGGAATACCTTGCCAGCATCTGCCACAGTCTTTTGGTGGGATACTCCTTATTACTGTCTTACGTTGCCATGTGCCCAGTGTCAGAGCCACTGTACCAGAGGTGTCCATTGGTTTTGCCTTGCCCTCTGCTGCAGGCAGGGCTCCCCTAAGCATGTGGATGTGTTCAGACTAATTGGGATATAAAGAAGAGAGATAGAGGAAGAAGGGAATCCTCATCAGAATTGCATGTGATCTGCCATCTCAGATTTCAGTTCAAGATTTTAAGTCAATTATCCAGCAATTCAAACTATCTTTGGCTGGGTTGCAAGGTATTTGCCTGCCTCTGTATTTGGCATTAAGGGCACATGTTCAGCTTTAGTAAACCTAAGCTGCACTTGAGGAGGAAAAAAAAAGCCAGAGTGCTTTCTGTATCAGTTGGGCTGTGAAAGCTGCCTTGGTTATCTGAGACTGAAGTTCATGAGAAGCACAATTGAGAAAGACCCCAGAAAAAATTTGTAAGACTGCATCAGTGCTGCAGCAAAGGCAGCAGTTGGTCATGGAGGGGTCACATCCAGCAGATCACTTGGGCTGGCCACACACACATGATTTCATAGGCATGGAGAGGAGAAACACCAGGGAAGAAGGAATGAACTGGACGAGAGACAGGGTCTTGGCTCTCATCTGTGCAGGAAAGTTAATTTGAAGGATGGTGACTAAGAGATTCTAGTTTTCTAAAAATAATGCTTTCAGCTGACTGAAACCACAGCTCTTACTGATGTAGCTTTTGATTATTTTACCTCTTATTCCATCTTTCCTAGTTTGCATGATTCAGACTTACATAAACACTGGTAATGATGCCTCATTGCTGTGAGAGCAGAGTTCTGTGAAAGAGACAAGGCTCTCAGTGCGGGAGATTTGTCCTGAAAGCCTCTTTGTCCAGGAGATCCCTTGTGCATCCCCAGGAAGCTACTGGAGTGAGGGGTGAGGTACCTCTGATGGGCAGTGCCCAGGAGGGAAGTTTGAGGAAATTATGCTGCTCTGCTTTTCTTGCAATGTCCTCTCCTAGAAAACTTGACTGCAATGATCTTTCTTCTTTCATGTTAAATGCAGGGTGTGTTACAAGGCTGCTGAGAATAGGCTGCTTAATGTTGCCTTTAAATGCGAGCCTTAAGGAAAAACTGAAACAATAGATGAATAAAATGGTTGTGGTTTAGCTTAAGCCATAAATACAGTTTTCCTTTTTAAATACATTTTTGGAAGGTGAGGGGAAACCAGTTATGATTGAGCTTAAAGCAAGCAGACTCTTCCTTTATTTGATTGAGGTGCATGATTCATCTTGACTGGCTTTGTCTTCATTTTTAAGTCATTCTGCTGGTGCCACATTATTTTCCTGAGCTTATTTTGTTGACCTTGCCACCTGAACAAATTAAGCGTATGTCTTCGTATAGTGTTGCCTTAATTATGTACTTGCTGGTCACGTTTGAGAAACCTACATTTTCACCTGCTTCTCTGTGTAACCTGAGGACAATTCATCCTACATTTTTTTCCCTGCCTTTGAAAACTTTTTTTTATCGTTCAAGTTATGTGAATACGCTTAAATGTCCAGTTTTCAAGTTGCTTTGGCCTCTCTTCATGTGCTTGGAGTGCAGAGATAGTAAGCTAAAGTACAACAGTTGGTACTTCCATTAGCAATGTTGTACATGTAAAGCTCAAGTCTGAACGAGTAAGGTAAATTAATGTCAGGGCTAACAAGGACCCTCAGAGCCATTGCAAACAAATCACAGAATCACAGAATATTATGAGCTGGAAGGGACCCACAAGGATCATCTAGTCCAACTCACCATCTAACACCCGTAGGGAGACCGAGAGCACATCGCAGGGCATAACACCAGCCTAGATCCCCCACAGTCTAGCAGGCCACTCCGAGCCGGAAGGGGCCCAACGTCATCCAGCCCTACACCTCCCTGCTAGACCATGTCACTAAGCTCCTCGTCCAGTCTTCTCTTAAACTCCTCCAGGGACGGTGACTCCACCACCTCCCCGGGCAGCCCATTCCAATATGCGATTACTCTCTCTGTGAAGAACCGCTTCCTAATGTTAAGATTGAACCTCCCCTGGCGTAGCTTGAGGCCGTGCCCTCTCGTTCTGGTGTCGTCAGCCTGGAAGAAGAGGTCNTCCCATGGTACCCTCTAAGTTGTATGCATTTTGTCCAGCAAATTCCACAGGAATCTGTTCCAGTTTTCCTGTGTCTCACAGGTCACAGGACTCCTGGAAGCTGTCCTGGAAAAAACAAAGAGCAAACAAGTGAAAACGAACATCTTCAGATGTAGGCTTCTGGGGAAGATGTGCTGGGAGCAGGAGAGATCAGCAATGTCACTGGTATCCTGGGTCCACACAGCAGTGCAGCAGCTGTTAAGTGGTGTTTCCAGGTGGGATGGGGAAAATCTAAAGTTTGCTGTGTAGAGGTGTTGGAAGTAGCTTGTGAGAGATTTAAAACACAGGTACTATAACTGGCTGGAGGGGAAGGATCTACTTGTGTTGAAATTTGGCTTTTTGCTCTGACTTGTGACATTTATACTGGTATAGCCATATGTGCATTAGTATTTGTTGAAGCAGTGACTGAACATGATTGTTTAGTGAATGTCCCAGACAGGAGTGTTGGTTTAGATAAAGTTTGACTTTATAGCTTTATTATGTGCATGATGGAGAATGGACTCAAAGACCTCCAACTCCATGCAAAGTTACGTATTTGGAGCAGTATGTGGCCAGTAGGTACTCTGTATAAGGGTAACTGGTGTAATTGGGATATTTTTCAGGAAAATGAGACAGTTTCATGATATGTAACAGGGAAAAAGCCCGTAGAGTTTAACTGAAACTGCATTAACAGATTGTCTCTTGGAATGCAATCAGCAAGCAGTAAGGGTTGTTAAATAGATACAAAATCTAAGGGACTCTACTCTTAATATAAAACCAGTTAAATAAATATTTCAAGAAAACAGTGAAGTCAAATTGTAATAAATTTTATTATTTAGTGCACTTTTAAGGCCCCAGGACAAGAATATATCTGCATTCAGGAAAGCACTTAAGCACGTGCTTTCCTGAATAGGGGCAGTCTAAGGCTTATACTTAAGTGCTTTCCTGAATGTGGGCCAAAGCTTCCTAAGAGTTTATTTTAAAGACAGTCTTCCTTTAATTAAAACGCTTGGTTGAATTTAACAATTAGGTGTCAGCTTGCTTACTGTCACACAGCAGCTTTCTGTAACAGCAGGCGGTAGCACTATACAATGACTGAGGTCAGGAAGCAAAGACTGCTTCTTCAGTTGACACTATGAGAAGAAACTCAATTTGTATAGGCCTCCCAATAGTTCACTTCGCCTTGTGCTGGCTGTCTAAAATAACTTGAAGAGCTTTGCCAAGAAGTGGCCCAAAACTCTTTACAGGGTCTGCACTGGAACCAGCGTGAGCTCAAGGCTTCTCCCTACTGCAAGAGTGCTGAGCAGCACCAGAGCTCTTGCAGTGGTGTTGTGGTTTGACCCTGGCTGGATGCCAGAGATTCAACCACAACCTCTCTCGGATAAAAAAAAAACTGGGAAAAAGGTTTATCACAGGCAAAACAAGGCAAGCTACAAGTGAGGAATATAAAGGATTTATTTATTAACTGACAAAACCAGAGCTTAATGTGAGAAGCATCATTTTAAAGGCAACCTTTTCCCTCCACCCCTCCTTCTTCTTGCAACAGATCTCATATTCCCTTTTTTCCTCCAGGAGACAAAAGGGGGAACAGGGGNACAGAGGTGCCTCTATCTGCCTCTGACTTTGGCCAGCAGCAGAGGCCCAGGCAGCAGCTTTCTGGTGTTAGTTCTGTTAGTTTGCCCCCCGCTCCACTGCCAGAAGAAAAAAACCCCACTCAAACCAGGACAAGGTGCCATCAGTATGTGTGGCTGGACCTCTGCTATTATACCAGATGTTCAGTCATTCTTTAGGAACATCCAGTTGCTCTTTTTCTCACTGGGATGACTGAGAGTCAGTCACATTAATGGCACTATCAGATGTGCTAGAGAAAGTGGAGTCGTTGCAATGCTGGTTCTGCCCTGATCCAGGTCTGGTCTCTGATCCTGGTCTCTGTGGCTCTGAAATGTAGGTGGAGCGTGGTGGCTCCTCCTGCCCTTCCCCGCATGTAGTGCTCCCTGCTTCCTACCTGGAGGAGCAGGAGTTGCTAAAGCAGTGAGGAAGTTGCTTCTCTGGGACAAAGAGGTGGGACCTGGTCACACTAGCGATGGTGAAAATGAGGTTGTTCTGGAACATGTTGCCAGAAAGCCCTTGTTCCCTGAGGAGGTGGCCATCAAGCACCTCCTGTGGTGCCAGGAAACATAGAAAAGGGAGGAGTTTATATTAGCACCTTGGAGGCAGGTAAGGAACTTTGATGATAGGATTTCCATAGAGAGGCTACCTGAAGTCCTGTACTCCTGTCCAGAAGCCATGTTGGTGAAGTGCTGGAAGTGGTGTTGGACCCCTGCCTTGTAGCAGCCTCAGCTGTTCTATGAAGGAAGAAATTAGCTCTGGTTTTCCTGAGAAATTGGACTTTATACAAGGTGTATATGGTTTGTAAGCCTGTTTCATTTTCCTTCTATCCTCTTAGGCTTAGGGTGCCTGACTTAGGCTTAGGGTCCCAGAACTAAAGCAGTTCAGTGTCTTCCCCACTTCTGCTGCCTGAATTTGGCTCTGTTTTTACCATGGTTGTCCTGTCTCACTTATTTTTATACTCTCTGCTCCATAAATTGTGGTCTATAATAGTAGGAGAGCTCACAACAATCTAAGTCATTGTCTTTTTGTGTGTGGTTCTTCTGAGGGACCTCTGCATAGGATTTTTCTCAAGTTGCAATAACCTTGATTTTTAAATCAGCATTTAATTTCTGAAGTCCATCAGTATTAGCTGTGGCCAGGATTTTAAAGGTGAGGTGAGAGCAAGTCCATGGCATATTCAAAACTGCTCCTGAAAGTATCTCCCATACAAAGCCTCACATATTGTTGTCCACTCCTTGTCATTTTGGACGTGGTTTCTGCTTGAGCTTGGGAGGACCCTAAGGCTTGGTCTTAGCTCCTCCTGGCAAGGAGGCAAGGAATGAAGGAGAAGATTTTTTTTTGTGGAAAAAGGTGAAGAAGGAGGTAACATTTGGTAAGTAACAACTGTAAATTACATCCCTGACAGGTTGAATTTTCTGTTTTATGGAGAACATGCCTAGATACTACAATAAAATACATAATGTGTTTGCTTCGCCTTCCCATTGTAAAACTTGAGAGTCATGGCATATTAATCAAAACCAGATACATCCCTTGAGTTTCCATACTCTGAAGCAGTATAGGGTGGAGTGAAGCTGGTATTAATAGGTCTATTCATCACAATAAATGTTCCTGGTAGATGTGGGTGGTTCAGACTCTGTGAAAAAATGGCTCAGAAGTGATCAGCCTCCACCCAGAGAAGCCGGAATTTGTAGTAGGGAGTGTCCCACATACCGGTAATAAAAAAAATGATGGCTAACTGTGGAGTCTTTTCTTGAAAGGTTTTATTTTAAATTCAGGTGAGCTGAGGTTTCGTCAGCACCAAGACTCATTTTGTTTCCTCAGCTGTTTCCTAATGTAACTCGCCAATTATTGATCTGTGCTCCATAGGTTAATCTGCATTTGATTAGAAGCTGGCTTTAGACTGTCATCTTTTCACTTCTGTCCCAGTGCACCATAAAAAGCCCTATAAAATATGGAGGTTCTCAAGGGAATTGATGTCTGCAGTGCTGACTGACATGAAACCAGCATTTTGCGGAATCTGTGTCACTATGCAAGTTGTACATTCTCTTCAGAAATTTATTTATTCGTGGGTTTAATTGCTATTTCTTTTACAGCAAGGCTTGAAGTTCATAATGAGAAGTCTGTGCTGGGCGTTGTACCAATACATAACAGAGAAGGCAGCTCTGCCCTGGACTGCTAAGAGGACATGATGGGATGACAGGAATAACAAAAGGGGTGGAGGACAGTAACGAATCGCACAGAGATTACCAGAAAAACATGTGTCTACCCACATTAAATAAGTTATTTGAAATACAGTGTGTTATGCATCAATTATGCAGGAATATGCACTCTACAGTATTTCATATCACATTTAGAGATCTATGTGTTTTTTCTCTTAGGAGAAGTGAGGATTGGACAAAGTTTATTTGTGTATATTTGGAGCAGTCTTCTGTACCAAATCTTGCTTCCATGTCCATGGAGGCAGGCATGTGTACATGGAGATCATTTTTAGGCTGGTGAAACTGAAACTGAGACATTGGTGATGTCTTGCTTTAGAACTTGAATATCTGCTTAGGAAGAGCAGAGGAATCATTTTTATTGTCAAACGATGGACTTGTATTGATGGTTGGTCTCAGCAGAATATACAGAATCAATCCGCACCTTGGAGAGTGTGGGAGTAGTAGATCAAGTCAGTCAACTGAAGAGGAGAAAAGCAAGGAAATCTCTATTTCAGTGCAAAGCCCAAACATCCACAAAAAGGAACTTTTCCCCTTAAAATTATTTTTTTTGGGAGGATGACAGGGTAGGGTTTGTGACACAGAGTCACTGGGGGGAAGGTAATTTGTTATCTCCTGCCTGCAGTGTTTGCTTCAAGCATCTTTGGAGGCTATAGGGATGGGTTTGCATTTGGTGGTATATTCTGCAGGGGAGTTTATGGGCTCCCTGCAGGTGAAAGGAGAACATTCTTCTCACATCTGCTAGCTTGGCTTTCTATCCTTCCTTCTGTGAATAGTTATTTTGTCCATACTGTAAAGTCACTGAGATCAGGTGGATTGAATGACGGACAAAAGTTGCCCGAGAAGACTGGAAATGAAAATGCGTTCCCATTTCTTAGAGTAATGCTGATGTTTGTCTCAGCTCTGAGTTTTTATGCTATGTATGCTTTCTGTAGCAATTGAAGACAGTCCATGCCTCAGTGGAGGAACATTGTCTGTTGAGCTATGCAGCAGCTTGTAATTTGATCAAGTAATTCTGAGATGGTCACATTTTTGTGGACGAGTATGGGAGGCTGTGTGCCACGTTGCACCCTTACTGTCTCGAGTTTTACCATTTAAACCTCCTGTTTGCTGATTATGTAAACACTGAGGTTTCATTCTAAGGGCTTTGTTTCTGGGTCTTCCTGTTCTTAACTTTGAAGAAAGCGGTCACCTCCACCGCAGTCCAGCCAGTGTTCACAGTGTGCCTTTTAGGCTGGCTTCATAGACACTGTGGGTTGCACTGATGAGCTGCTAGTTGTTGAGGGTGAGAGACGGATGGTGGGTGCCTGGGCAGGTGTGGATGTTTGTGGACTTCTCCGAAGTACGTGGCAGTGAGGAACTCAGAAAGTAAATCATGTTTCTATTTGGTCGTGGTGAGAATCGACCAGTGGTTAATGAGGTTGGAGAGGAAAAAGTGGCTACAGGCTGGGGCCAGGACTCTGCATTAATTAAAGATGGAGGGGAGAGAAACATGAGATTGGTGAAACATGAGTCAGAGAGCAGTAGGTGGGAACATTTCTGCACAGATTCTTCGGTGGAAGGGTGAGTGCAGGAGTGCTATGTGAGCAAGTTAGGATCTTGTGGTGGTTGGTAGTTGGTACAGCATTGCATAAATACAGACCATTTTGTAGAAGGAGGGGTAAATTGTGGCGTTAAAGAAATTGAAAAAGCTTTCTTGAGAGTTGTGAGATGTGAAATTACCCCATAAGCATTACTTTGAGGGAGTAGACAAGTTCACAAAGAAAGTTGCAGTAATTTTGCTGCTGTTGATTTTTGGTGGTGCTCCAACCTCATCTCAACCACATGTACAAGAAGGGGAAAAAGGCTCTTAGGCTCTGGGTGCCAGGGTTCCTGCAGCAGGTCATCTCTTGTCCTGTCCTTGACCAGTCCTCCTTGGGGGATAAATTGGGTTCAGCGTGGTTCCCTCCCCTTCTGAGCACCAGCCTTGAGCATCTCTGATGTGGATATAAAACTACAGTAATCGCTCGAATATCATAGTGGGGGGGGAGATGGGTGGGGGGAGGTGTGTGTATATCAGTTCCAGAAAGATGTCGTGATAAGAAAAACATATGAAGTAGTGATAAATATGGTAAAACCGCTAAATACAGTAAAGCCGGTGGAGAAAAACTGCGATGTATTGAAGCCATGCATGGTGAACTGCAAAGTAGCAAAGGATTACTGTGTTTCAAACCCTGCTGTAATAGGTGGGGGGAGGGCAAAGGCTAGGATTGACCTTTGTTTGCCTCTTCTTCTCCTGAAAGTGCAATGATTTTGGAGTCCGAGTTAGGAACAACTACCAGCAGTGAGCAGATGCAAATTGGCTTGAAAGTAACTCTCCTCACTTTTAGAGGTGCAAGGTGTTGTTTTGGTTAGTTCTGGTGAGTAATGACTTTGGTATTGCATAAGTACAACTTGTCATGAGTTGCATTGCTGAATTTCAGCATTATTGTTGGTCAGTCTTTTTTAAAAATTAACATTTTAGCTTTTGTAACAAAAGAGCTAAAGTGCTATGGTTTGGACTTTTTAAGGACATTATTCTTCTTTCTGTTGAAAGAGAAATGAAAAAGGGAAGAGGAAGGAAATGAAAAGACAGTGTCTTTTCCATTAAGAAAAGTTCTTTTTTCTATCCTTTTACTGACATATGTGATGGATATTTGTAAAAGTTTATTTCATTTTTAAGAGCCCCCAGCCATTTTTGCATGAAGAAAATGTTTTAAATATGGAGAAATATCATTTTTCATTAACTTAATTTTGGAGGCGTTTTCTTGCTGTGAGCTCAGTTTACCAATTGGAGCTACCTAGTTGGTCTCTTGAATCCATTTTTTGTCAGTGGATCTCTGCATAACAGTTGCCCTCTTCCTTTTTTTTTTTTTTTCAAAAGTAGGATCGCAATGAAAGAACCAGACAAAAGATACAGAGTGGGCACAGATTAAACTGTTTAGTCAAGACAAATTATGCCGAAAACATGCATCTCACGCACTTTGAAAAGCATCAGGGGTAAAAAGTGTAATCATTTGAAGGTTAACTTGTTGAATGCAAAAAATAACTGGATTGAAATACTTCAGAGCAAATTTTTTGCTTCCCTTTAAAAATAATTGAAAAATAAGTTCTTTTCATAGTCATGCAGAAGTATTTTATGGTGTTAACCTTGCATTTTCATAACTTTTTCTTGCACAATTCTTCAAAAATTCCTTCACTTTCTTTCTCTGATTTTATCTCAAAGCATATGTTTTTGTCATTAATTTCGTTCTTACGCATTCATTGTTTTACCAACTTTTTGTTGGCTTGCAGTCTGTCTGTGTGTCTTATTATCAATCCCTCTTCATTTTGTCCTTTAGATGTGATTTCTTCCCCCTCCCTTCTTCCCCACTTTCCTCACTAAGACTCCCTTTGTAGTGCATCAATGCTGTATTATTGAAGATATTGCCAAAGGATGTCAAGGAGGCCAGAGGAATGACAAGAGGAAAGAGGACGGAGATATATATTATATAGTGGTTCACTCGAGGATTTGGAATATGTGAAAACAAATATGAGCATATTATATGACTCATTATAAAATACTTCAATCTGGAGTTGAGATGACGTGTAATATTGATCGTACAAGGTCATCAGCTGCACTGTGGCTGCAGGAAAGCCCTTCCTGTTGCTCTGCTGGATTGATTGTGCACAAGTTGTGTTAATCTGATGAGAAATAACATTAACTACTATTTCAGTTCTAGTCCTGTTCATTAAATGTCCTTGAGCAGATACCCAAGTGGTAAACTGGAGTCCTAAAATAAAAGTAAACCCATTATCCATATCCACATGGGCTTTAAGTCATGACAGCACAAAGAAGGGGTAACCTTTTAATGCAAGATTGTTTTGTTTGGACATGCCTACAATTAGGGGGGAGAAAGAAATGCAAACAGCTGTTTCAAGGTTTTGTTTTGTTTTGCATAGAAGTATCCAGTCCTAGTTCAGGGTCTTTTTTATGTCAAGTTCTGATTCAAGGCTGGTGAGAGATCTTACAACTGTCTTAGAAAGTCTCGAAATGACTCAGAAAGCGAGTGTCAGCACAAACCCTAATGATACCCATGGATACTGAGCAGACAGGGGAGCTGACCATTAGTTCAAGACTTTTTCTTATTTTTCTTCCTTTCATAAGTTGAAATTTGGAAAGACATCTTTCATAGCAACTGTCAGGAAAAGCGAGTGTGATATGAATTGCACTCACTTGGGTTTACCTGGGAGCTGTCTGGACCATATCATTCCTCTTTACTCCAAGGTGGAAAATTTACTTCTTCCATATGTTTTTCTCTTAGATACTTCTGACAATTTATCTCAGGCCCTGAGTTTTGTTTTCACTGTTTATTACTTCTGTATGTCCAGAAAATAAGATAAGACAAGTTTGATTTCCAGTTTAGGAGATGTGAAAGGCACCTTAGAAAACCCAGCAGAGCCCTCCCCTCTATTCAGGGCAGCGGGACTTTGCATACAGATAAATTCTCTGTGAAACAGGTGTATTAGGTTGAGAAAATACTTGTCAGGAGCAAGGAGGTTTTGCCAGTAGCTGACCCAAGATTGTTTTACTTGAAATATCTTGGACTGCTGAGCTTCTGCTGAATCTAGAGTCCTGGAGAAATGTGTTGCTTAGGGCAGCCTTACCCTGGGGCAGGAGGTGCTGGGAGCATTGGAGTTCCCAGTTCCAGTGGAGGTATTGCTGGAGGATCTCAAACGTGATCACCAGCTATACAAAAAGTACATGCAATGTAGCCCAAAAACATACTTAAAAGAAATTAAAATTTCCTGACAACTGGAAATCCTGTTTTTCTGCCAGCTCTATACCTGGCTCCAATTTCATCTCCTAATCAAAACAACCTGCAAGATCCTAACTACTGGCTGACAGTTCAGGACAGAAGAGGTATTGATACCATTAAATGCAGGAAGGAGATTTCATCAAGGCTTTGTCAACTGTCCTGCCTGCTCATTCATGTGAGGCAATGACAGCTGTGGATCTGTGGTCCGGCCCCAGGTCCCTGTCTCAGACCAGATCACTCTGCAGTATGGATGTGATCTGGATCAGCTGTCAACAGATGACATGGGATTTAATTCTACCTTGGTGCTTTTATGTTGGCCATATATTGCCTGTGGGAGACACAGACTGACAGATGACTTGGCCAGTAGCCTGCCAGTACAAAGTTGAATAGGTAGCAAGGAGCAGAGCAAGCTTAAACCACCAGCAGAAATTTTTACTGTATCTTCATTCTTTATCACATATTTTTGATTTGGTAGTAGGAGTTTGAAAGCTTGATTCACTGTACTGGAAAACCACCACCTCAGCATTAATATTGATTTTCAACCTTCCATTTTATTAGCTAGATCTTTTTGCAGATCTGATGCAGAGCTTGGCTTCACAAACACTTCACTCAGCATAACGAGGGCCCAAAACCAGCCACTGAGGATGTGATATCTAGAATGGCATCATGGAACCAGAAAGGCATATGGCAACTTCTAAATTGTCTCTGCCAACAAAGGTTGTAGGTTGTGGGACTCCTCTCTCAGAGCTAGGATGGGCTTCAGAGGTGCTGCTTCTGGTGCTGACTGTTATTCTTTTCAAAGTATGGCTTGTCTTGTGTCTTCTGTTTGTTTTTTGCTGGTTGTTGATTTTTTCCCCCCTTTGGGAGCTTAAAAGTAGTTTTACGTGTTTTATTTCTTGCTAAAATTCTTGAGTTTATCATTAGAGTCACAAATTACATATTCAGTTTGAAGACCAGTCTACGGATCCTGTGTTGTTCTAATGAAGCTGAAGTTTACAGAAGCAATTTAGTAGGTTGATGAGGAACCTGTAGGTGTTTTTTGTAGGCTGTGTTCAGAAACAGTAGCCCAAAATAGTCTCTATTCAATTTGTGCCCCAGAAAAGGGTAGGAAGGGTTCGCCTAGCTGTTTTCCAGATTCTCCGTACCTGCCTGAATGCACACATGTATATGGATCTACTGATTATCATGGAGAAGAGGAGGCTCAGGGGAGACCTTATTGCTCTCTACAGCTACCTTAAGGGAGGTTGTAGTCAGGTGGGAATTGGCCTCTTCTCTCAGTCTACTAGTGACAGAACAAGAAGACACAGTCTCAAGCTGTGCCAGGGGAAGTTTATGTTGGATGTTAGGAAAAAAATTTTCACTGAAAGAGTGGTTTACCCTTGGTATGGGCTGCCCAGGGAGGTGGTAGAGCCACCGTCTGTGGAAGTGTTTAAAAAGAGACTGGATGAGGCACTTAATGCCATGGTTTAGTGGATGTGACGGAGTTAGGTAATAGGTTGGTAATAGGTAAGGTGATTGGTAACGGGTTGGACTTGGTGATCTCAAAGGCCTTTTCCAACCTTGTTGATTCTGTGACATACCTAGTTTGTGTGGGCGCAAATGGTTACATGATTTCATTGCAGCTCTTGTAAGGTGACTCTTTCTTGCTTTCTGCATTGCCAGAAAACCTTGTTTTTTTAATTTTAAGATTAAAAGTAGGTAGATCTAACATAGATATTTCACATCTGAACGCATACGAATGCATGTATATGTAGAAAAAAGAATGAAGTATAACGATGTAGGCGGCAGAGCATTGTTTTTTTCTGTTGGAGAGACCACTACCGTATTGATACACTTAAAAAAAAAAAAGGAAGAAGGAAAAAAAAACATAGCAGCAACCACAAGAATATCTCAAATCCCCTCAACCTTCTGTGGTGTGAAGACCCTCTGGGCTTTGCTCAGATCTCACCTCCAGGTCTGAGTGAGAACAGTCTTAGAGATTTGTTGTCGCTTAACTTCTTTTAAGAGGGTTTCCTTTAAAAATCTGTTTATGGCTGGGGAGGACATGCCTGAAAAAATATTTGCACATAAAACAGCTGTTAAGTGAATCTCCACACACTGAGATCAAGAGAACGTGAAGAAATATGTACTTCCAAAGACCTCTCTGCCAACTTGGAGCCTCCTTCAGAAAATAAATACAATCTCCCTACAAGTCTCTGGTAACTTAGTTACTGAAAAATAAATTGAGCTACTTAGACCCTTGAACCTTCTTAGTTTTTTTTCTCCTCCTCTTGCTAAATCTGAAGCAAATGGATAAAATTGTGTTGGAATGACACACACTGAAGCCAAAAGGATTGATTTTAATGTTTCTTTGGTATGTTGTCAGCTGGTCAAGTGCAGGCAGCAATGGAACTCATCTGTGTGTGAGCTAACCACTTCCAGTAGTGCAGCCACCAGCCTTCCAGCAGTAAATTAAAATGTTGTGAAGCCCTCTTTAAATCTCCCCTTGATGCCACTTGCCAAAAAGATCATCACCTGTGAGAGGCAATTGGAGGTGTAGTACAGTGTTAAGAACTTTTCCTTATTTATATTTGAACCCCTCTTTCCTTCTGTTACCTGGTCCCCAAAGCAGATGGCTCACTGTGGAGGCACAACTCTGTTTGCCTCTGTTTTTATTTGTTTGGGGGTGCTGTTCAGTGCTGGTGTGCATCTAGTTGGGCTGCCTAGTCCTAGTCCAACGCTGCAACTTCATGGCCCTTTAAAACTCTTTGTGGCCACGGCCAGAAGCAGTCGGTGGTGCGCTACAGATGTTTTTACAGTTCCTTTCCAAACAGCTGCTTTTCCCTTCTTTCGTCTGTTTTTCCTTTATTTATCAAATCCCTGAGGAAGGACGCCGGCTCACAACCCTGGCAGGGACTCCCTCAGTAAAAGCTGTTGCACGGAGCCCTGGGCAGACCTTCAGGCAGCACCTGCTGCTGCAGAGGGGGGCTCACTTCAGCAGGTTGGAGTGAGCCCAGGTGCAGGACCCCCCTGCAGGCTTGGCCACGAGCAGATGTGCCAATGTATAGCTTCTCCTAAAATGATCTGGGAATAAGATGGAAAAGCACTTGAGACAAGGGATAGTCATGCCAGAGCCCCTTTATCGTGGCTGGAGCCATGCCCTGCCTTGAGGGCATGCCACCTCAATGGTTTTTGTCCAACTACAGGTCCTTAAATGTGCTCCCTGGATTAAAATATCTAGGCATCCCAGAGAGGAGTGCACACTTGCTCACCTGCTGCTGCTGTCCCTTCCTGATGTTCCCTGCTGTGCTGAGATTAGTCCTCTACTGAAATAAAATGTTTTGATCACAGGTAGTGGGAAGAAGGAAGAGTGAAAACAAGCCAAAACGGCCTATTTGGCCAGCTGACAAAAATCCACAGGCAATTGCAACCAATCCTTGGCTCATGAGCCAGATTTTTTCTCATTCATATTCCCTTTCAGCAGACAGATTTCTGTGGATTGTTTCAGGGGAGGAAAGTCCAAAGATGAATCCACTTGCTCTCTAACAAAGTTGTTTGTTTCTTAACTTATTTGTAAAATCATAAATATGTTCCATCTGCTTCTTTGTCTTTTAATTTTCCTTTATGGCAGTTTCCTCCTTATTAGGACCACAGGGCAAGTGAAGGCTGCTGGGGGTTCTGGGGTTCTTACAGCCCTTTTTGCTTCAGTTGTGTGAGGCAAATAAATGCAGGGCTGCCTTTTTTCCAAATGATATTTCAAGTTTTACAGGAGCAGGTTTCAGATGACTCCTGAACTGGAGGATGCTCGAGTTGCTGGTTGGTTGAGGGTCAGGCCCAGGTTTGTTAACTTGGAGGGCCTGTCAGCTCTTTCGTCATCATTTTGTCAAGTCTGGGCTGGGCAGACAATTACTTGTGACAACTTTACAACTCTTAGAAATAAAGTTAATTTTTTTTCAGTGCAAGATGCTGTCATTCTCTTTTATTAAATGGCCACCATGCTCTGGCTTCTTGCAGAGTGTGTGGAGTGGAGGCAGCTCTGGCATGGAAGAAAACAGCACTGGGAAATAAAATTTGAATAGAGTAGATTTTATGCAAGCTTGCAGGAAGCTCTGTGTCCTGGAGAGGAATGACAGGAGCCTGAAGGATAGTCTTCTGGTTTAGCTTATTTCTGGAGATCCTCAGCAGAGGGTGTGGCAGAGTTGGAGCAGGGCCGGAGGGCTGTACCGCTGCTTGGGGTCGTGCTGTCCAGGGGCAGAGAAGAAATGGGCAGAGTGGGATGAGTTGGGTTGGGTTGCCGCCAGATGTGTTTGTGCCGCAGGGAAGCCAGGGGATTGCAGGGATCCCTGATAGGAATGTGGTGGCACCCGCCCTCTGGCCTGGGATCAGAGTGCCCATGAAAGAGAAGGTTGTGAAAGTAATAGTTGTAGAGACATCTCCATATCTGTTGCCCAGGTGCCTAACACAGTGGGATTAGAGGTGGCCCCCTTCCCTCCCTTTCACTTGTTGAGCAAGCTGCTGCTTTGCGAGTGGTTGGGAGTGATTTCTCATTTGAAATACCTTTCAGCTTATCTCTCAAAAATGAAAGTCACTTTTTCTTTGAAGCTGAGATGCATCACTTCTGCTAGGGCTCCCCTTTCTACATCACTGCGTCTCCCATTTAGTGGGTTCAAGCTGAAAATGACAGAATTGCAAAGTGTCATGCAAAACCAAGTGCCGTGAGGGCCAAGAACAGGAATGGAATTTGCTAGTTAACTAATTTCCGTATTTTGGGTGTTTGGCAGTAGCTTTGGAGCTCTTTTCTGTTTCTGCTGTAGCAGTTGGTTTGTTTCAGAGCTTATCTGCTGTTGAAGTAAACTCTTCAGATTTAGTGTGGTGAGAGGCAGTTTGGCAACAGCAAAAAAGTTATGTGGCAAGTTTTTCCTGTAATTTCTTCACTGCTATGGCATTTGCAGTATTAGGAATGTGATATAAAAAACATTATTAGGCTAGAAAGGTGTATTTGGCTTTCATGATTGTGAAAAAATTCTTTAGGACATAACTACTTTTTAAAGTTTATGGAACACTAGGGTTGGGATTTTTTTAATATTCTAAAGTGAGACCCCTTATTCCTAATAAGTGTGTCTGATGTCTTTTTCCAGTTTATGTAGACTTAGTCCTGCTCAAATGCTGCCTTTTAGATAGCTGCTCTTTGTCTTTGAAACCTACTTGCTTCTGACTTAGATTTGAATTCCACAAAAGCTTAAGCTGATACTTAAACCGATGTACTTGGAAAAGACTCATTAAAATTTGAGTGGAATGTATACAACTTGAAAAACCATGCACATGAATACTATTTTGGAGGAACTGACGCATTCACGGATTGACTGAGGAAGTATTTAAGCTCAACTGAATGAGAGCACTGCTTTGTTCTGTTTAGCTTGAGAAGCAGAACCATGAATCTTCCTGAGAGCCTCTTTCTGCAGCCCCTCCTCTCAGAGAGTTGTTACTGGCTGACTTCAGTGGAAGATCTGGGCTAAGAAACTTTGTTGACCATGATCATTGTGTTTCAATAACTTGCTTAAAAATACTGTATAGAAGCTCATCCTGATGGGAAAGCAATAGTTTTCACTTCTGTTTGGGATTATTTTTGGCCAAATTTTTTACCAAAAAGGGCTTAGTTTTAGAATACTAAACGTGAAAATCTGTACTGCATCACTTCAGTTATTAACAACAGAAAAATTGTCCCATATGATTTACTGGCAGACAAAACATATTTTTACATAATAGAATTAGAGAAGAAAATATTGTTCCCCCTTGGAAACATCATAGCATGTTAAATATGGACTTGGAAGCTGTATTTCCACAAAGTTTGATTCCAAAAGCTTATTAAAGGTTGATGTATACTCTCATATCTTTCATTTATGTTGGTTGTATGTATCCCAATTAGCTAAGAAAATGTCAATTTATGGCTGTAAAATTACGAATATGTTTCTTGCCACTCCTGAGTCTTCAAGTAGTTCTTGGGGAATACCTTCACTTTTAAGTTCCTTAAAACTGAAAGTGCAGTTTTCCTGGCTAAATATGTGAAGAAAGTGCATACACAGCTGACCTTTTACCCCTTAAAAGCTACGCTAAGCATTGACATTTATGATCATACTGTTTTGTTTGGTTTATGGTGACATCTGGAAGCCTCATTCTGAATTGGTCCTCTCCTGTTGTGAAACACACTCTATGTAAGGATCAGTCCTTGTCTAGGAGAGTTTATAGTCTAATTAAAACTAGATGCAATAAGTAGCTTTATCTAAAAGTCAAAAGCAAATGGAAAGAAGGACATAGCAAAGCATGGTGTTTTATGTTTTCTCTGGATTCACATTAAAAAACCTCCAAATTCATAGAAAAAACATGAAAGCAGTATTTGAAGCTATGAAACTTGTTGTTTTGCTGGAACACTTTGCATTTTTTCACAGCTGGATTTGTACAGCTATGTTCAGATGAAGGTTACAATGGTAGAAGATCTCCTGGTGAGAGCCTGTACAAGTGCAAAGCTCACAGAGAGATGGCTGCTGGAGTCTTATACCCAAATGCTGCAGCCTCAGCTCTCAGCAGTTCTGTCTGCAAAGAAACACCGGCAGAGCACTAATAGAAGTCTCTACATTATTGACACTCCCACTGAGTATCCTTGACCAGATTTAATGTATGCCTTGACCTGCTGATGATTCCAGGTTGCTACTGGTCCTCCCTCTGCCTTTGATTAAAAGCAAGTTGCAACCTGCGTTGCTGGCAGGAGTTAGCTCTGTTGGAGAAATTAAGGTGGTCTTGTAAAACAGGAAGGTTAAACTATTGCCTGATCCTCCATAGCAGTCCTTCGAGGCAGATTTGGAATGAGCAGCAGCAGCATTACACACTTCACTGTGCTGTTCCTCTCTCTGCCTGGGAAGATGGTGGCTGCATCCCTGTCGTCTATTAGGCAGACTTTCCACAGGGGCTGGCAAGAAGGAACTCCCTCTGAGATGGCTTCCAGTTGTTGATGTTTCTTCCCGAACCTGAGCTGGGAACAACCACTTCCCTTCCTATCACTGTCACCCTCGAGAATGTTTACAAACATTCCATCAGGAGTTTATTCATTCAGGGCATGCTTCAGCACAGCAGTGCCAGTAAGGAGAAATCTTTGTGGAAAAACCTGCCTCATAACGAACTTACTGTCATTAAGAAAAGGAAGAAATTTATTGCAACTCTGTATGTATGAACTAAATCTTGTATTCATTTTTTATACTTAAACCCCCACTCTTTTTAACATAGAGTATTACTGGAGATGGGAAGGAAAGAACTCTCTTCAGAAAGATGCCTCCGGGCAGTAATTGGAGATCAGGCGAAAATATTTAAAGACCAGCATAAGCACATTTTAACAATGCTAAAAGAAACCAAAGGCAAAATTCATGGTGTTTCTTTTGTGACAGCCTTTTTTTTTTATTGGTATGTTAAGGGGTTTTTATTTAACATACTGTCTGGTCAGAGAACAAGTCAGAGAGCAAGTTGGAGTATAACTTTTTTACTCTCTGTCTTTATGTTGCTGTGTTCACATGTGCGGTCATGAACATTGAAGACAGTATCTTGACTTGGGTCACAAGTAAAGTAGGATTTGAATTACAATTTTTGGCACAGAACACGCACATGTGAGAACTAATGAGTGCCCCTAACAACTGTGATTGCAGAGACCTCATTTAAAAGGCTTCAGGTGTTCTTAAAAATCCCACCTATAAATAATCCTGCAAAAACACTCTTCCCTCTATCTGTAACAGAAATCTAGAAAGTGTTGAGATTTGCCATAAAGCTGTTTCAGTCCCAGACTCTCCATGACTGTGGCCAGCTTGCAGGAAGAGTGGTGCTCCTTTGCTTTGCTTCACTTACCCAGACTTCAGAAGAGACACTCTGTAGAGTACGATTTAAGAGAATCAGAAACTGAGCCCATGTGGCTTGACTTGAGGAGGTACTGGGTTCCTGTGGTCATCCATGGTGGTGACACTGCTGGCAGGGAGATGCCCTAGGCATGTGTGACTAAGCCCTTGCTTAGGCTGCCATCGGCAACTTTGTCCGGAAAACTTCTGTTTATTTTGTTGGCCTTTAGGTTAGACCCTGTGTTTTGCAGCCTGTACTTAATCATGCTGTCACTAAATGACAGTGTATTCGTTCTTACCAGTCTGCCCATTACCCATGTTTAAGGACTGTTGGCAAGTGCTGTAGGCTGTTAGCTGCCTCTCTGGGCCCACGCTGTCTTCAGAACCAGATATTTTCACAACAGAAAAGGGGATTAGTCACAGGAGGAAACAGGTGTGTCATGTATAGGAAAGAGCATGATTAAACAGTGGTATTTTCTGCTTAGGCTTCTCCAGTGAACGAAAGGAGTCATCCTCCCCACAGCATCCCCTGCAGTTCAGCTGCAAGGCTCAGGGAAAGGAGTATCCTGAGGCGAACACCTGTGTGCGCTATAGGAACGTGTTGCCTTTAACTAACCTGTAGGAAGTTTTCTCATTTCTACTTATGAGCCTTTGGAGGAGAAGAAAAACAAAAGACTTCTTCAATTCACAGTAAATATACTAAGGTATATTTACGTGTTATAGTTATTGATAGTTCTTTTGTCCTTCTTTAGCTAAAGGTTATTCATGTTTCTTCTCATGAAACTGTTGGTTTTCCTTTTTCTGCTGAGTTTTTCCAACCCCACAATGAGTGGAGATCTGAGCACCTTTGTCTGAGGAAGGTGGTGTGAGGAGAAGGGAACTTTGGGCTTGCTGCTTGTGGTACCACCCAGAGCAGGGGGGAAGGTCTGCTCTTCCTGCTGTTCTCCTGTGCCTGCCATGCAGTGTTTGTTCCCAACTGTCTTGTTGGGACAGCAGCCAAACCCGGCTTTCCAGAGTGATGCTGTAGTTAATGGGGTAATTTTCCTTCAGCTTAACTGTAGCAGGCCCTTCTTTTACCAGTAGTTTTTCTCATGGGACAGACTGCTTGCACTTGCAGAGGGAAGGTGCATAGCTTGACTCAGGCTCCACCCTGGCATCCTTCTTACTTTTCCCTATATCAAAATGGTCAGACATTGGTGATTTTCAAATCTAGGTTGCAGCTGCTATGAAATGCTTTGTGGGTTTTTTCTTACATCCCTAAAAGCTTTGTTTTTGGTTGTTAGGTTGCTAGACCTAAGTTAAGCTCTTGGTCATTGGTTTTTGAGATGTGAAATACGTTAGAGGGAAACCTGTGAGACCTCATGCTGTGGAGCTGGTTTTTGCCTAGTTGGGTCTCAGTGCATCTTAAGGAGAAGCAAATCTAGATGGAGGGAAAGTTGTTTCCCCTTCACCAACATTTTAGGAGTAAATTTCACCTGCAGACACACCTGTACAGCTACCACCATGGTCTAGTTGACAATCTGGTGTTAGGTCTAAGATTGGACTTCATGACCTCAGAGGTCTTTTCCAGCCTAGTTGATTCTGGGATGTACTATGATTAAACACTGAGACAAGGTACAAATGGATTTTACACAGTCACGTGTTACCTGCATGTTTATTTTTCTAATATACTTGCCAATAGTTTTAGAATATGGCTGGAAAGGTCCATTTCAGGGGGCTTTTTTTACTTCAGGCAGCTAAAGAGAGGTCATGGAAAATGGACAAATTTTGCTGATAACCTAATGACAGTATCCAAAACAAGTAGCTGCAGATGCTGTGTTTGGACAGTGTACTGACTCTTCTGATACAAATGGACATTGCCAACGGGGTCACTCTTCTTTCTGGGGATCCTCCTGGGTGCGCTCTGCCGCACACATGGAGAAAGAAAATGGTGATAGAAACAACAGAGGATCACAGAATATTCTGAGTTGGAAGAGGCTCACAATGATCATCAAATCCAACTCTTACCCCCGCCCAGGGCCATCATCACAGACTGCCTGAGGGTATTGTCCAAATGCTCCTTGAACTCTGTCGGACTTGGTGTTATGACCACTTCCCCGAGGAGCCTGGTTTTGCTGGCACTTTTTCTCCTGTCAGAAGAGTTTTTAAACTTGACTCCCTTAGGACCTATTCCATGAAGTTGTCATCCCGGTTATTTAGGAATCGTCTGGCCCAGGAAGTGGCACCTGGGGATGGAATTATGTCAGGACATATCATTCTTGTTCAGATGTGGAACGGAAAGGTGGTATGTTCAGGAGTGTATTGCTGCTGTCTCTAACCCCCATGATTCAGATGTCATATGAAGACATGGCCAGAATATTAGGTCATTGATAAATGAAAGATAATTATGAGGAGAATGACAAGACACAAACCATGTGGAGAGGTTCCAATGTGAGTAGCCTTTCAGATGCTGGTACAAACTGGGGCATTATGTTCATAAAGCATAGAAAGTCAGCAAGTGGGATGGATGGTACTCAAAGATGCTCTCAAAGTAGTTTTACATTCTTTCCGTCAGGGTAGGAAGCAGACCTTCTCTGTCAGTAAAATTTTATTGAAGAGAGAGCCTTGTTCCAGCTGGTAAAAGGGCCAGCATTGTCTGTCAAATAGTTGTATCCACCACAAAAGTTTTTTTTGTGTTAAAGGAGCCTGACCCGATTCATCAGGTGGGTGAGGGACTCCTTTAATTGGTCTGAAATGATGATTCCAGTGATAGACGTGGAAAGTAATGATGTTAGGCTTGGCTAATTACAGGCTTTCTAAGCAGCAATTAACATGCCAGAAATGTAGTTATTCTGAAAGGAAATGCTGTAAATTTCCTTTCCTCCTATTAAAAAAAACCTCACAAAACCACAAATGGAAATCTCCTGTAAACTAATTGAAACAATCTGGTAATGCTTCGGGAACCTGTTTGTCAGTGGCGTGACCTGATCATTGCTAGGCGAACGATGGCTGTAAAGTGGGCTGCCAGCAGCTCTAGCTTTGCATTTACTCAAAGTGGAGAGGATCACGCTGTGTGTAGGAGCCTTGTTAATACCCCTGGCAGCTGTAAGAATTGCCAAGTTTATGAAAGTAGCTTATCTTGTGAGGAAGAGAGCCCCCTCACCAACCCCCTCCAAAATTAGACAGATTAACTTCCTAAGAAATGGAGAGTTATTCTGCCCCAAACCTATGCTGCTCATTCAAGCTAATCTCTGGAGGGCTGAAAGGCCTCTTGTCTGTGATTGGAATCATATGATAAAGCCTTGCTTGCTTTCTCTTTTACTGTGCCAGAAAGTTTGTCTTGCTTTTGATCTAGCTGAGAGCTGAAGTGGCTTTTAGTGTGTTTATGTGTCATGTGGAGCATTTTGAGACAAGAATTTTGAGTCTTGTCTCTGGGTTTCTGGCATAGTATCTACTCATACCCTATGTGGTGCTTTCCTCAGACATCAGCTGTACCTTCATGTTCCTACAAATGGTTAAGAGCACTTCCCAGGGGGCTTTTCCACTGATGTGGCGGGATCTTCAAGACCTGGGGCAGAATGCAGACTAAACAACGGGTAAAGTTGTCTCCGTTTGCAAGTTATACAGGCTGAGAAGGAGAGAATGTGGCAAGACACCATGGCCACACCTCCTCTCCTGCATCCTGGTCCCATGATGGGGAATGATGCTTGTGTCTTCTGCTGCACTCTAGCATGACCTCTAAAAAAACTATTAGTAAACTCTGAATTGTATTAACTGCATAGTGATCAAGAGACTGATCTTTGCCCCACTTTGCCCTATAATCTCATAAACTTTGCCTGATGGACATGGAGTTTATTCATGAAGAGGTCAAGCTTTGGCATAGATGTGCGAAGGCTATAAATGTTGTGGGTTTTTTCCCTCCCCAAATACTAACTTTCCACTTTATTAAGTGCTCTAGAGTCTTTTACATCAAAAACCTGTTACAAATTTTTCTTAAGAACAAGCACTCCTTCCTCCTCCTGCACAAAATGGTCCCAAGGAAAAAAAGAAATCTTTCCAATGTTCAATACATTGAGGTTGTAAAAAGGCAACTAGGCTTCAGCACATGGGTGACCTTTATGTTCCTCAGGACTGGATGGTCATTACTCCATGGAGCTATAGCAAATAGGCTTTGCTTGGGCATGCTAAGATTGCATTTCGGAAGGAGGACGACTTCCTTCACATTATGGTTTCAGTGCTGATGTGACAGATGCTGATGCTGAGGTGTCCCCTCTGCTGCTGCAGAGTGGGTGTCTGTTAGTGGGTGTCTGTTGCAACCTGTCTTCTCCTTCTGGCATGAAGAGCTTAGGCAATGGGTTTATGACACAGCCTGAGTATGCTAGTACTAGGCTGGTGCTGGGAGGAGTGCAGAGACGTGATGTGGGCTATAAACTCCCCCTATAGTTGGTCACTCTGTGCTTTCCCAGGGTGCAGTAGATTGGTACCACTATTGCTTTGTTTATTGCTGGCTGGGATTGAGGGTCCTGGGAAAAACTTGTCCCTAAAAGCCCTGAAGGGAGAAGGAAAAGAGGAATTGTGGGGCATGTGGTTAGTTGAGCACTTTTTAATTTGGGAAAATCAAGGCGGACTCCCAGGCTCTCTTCTGATAAGATGAAACACTCTAAACTGTGTCAAAAAGTGCGGCTTCCAAAAACATCTGAATTTGGATTATGGCTCAGACCTTGGCTCCCTTCTGACCTTATGTAAATCATGTAATCTCCCCTAAGAAACATAAGGGACCTTGCCCTTTGAACCTGTGGTTCTTGGCTCATCCCTCTTTTGGCTTTCCTGTTAAGCTCCTGGAAACCATTCTTGTTTGCTATCAGGTCAGAGAACTGTCTGCTCTGAAACAATAGGGGAAGATTCATTCATTCATCTGAAAGATTGTTCTTGTTTCTGTCACAGCAAAGTTTTTGCCTTCCTCAGTTTTTGGTCTGTCTTGCTGATCTAAAGTCTCATGGGCAATTTGAAGCCGGTTTTGCTGATGTCGTGTGAGGAACAGAACATTTTGGAGTAATGGAGGAAGCGTTGGTATTGTTTTCCCCAATCCCAGGGAAATCATGTGATGTTCAGGGCAGGGGAATCTGTTATCACCCACTGAACATCCTGAAGCTCTTCTCTGTACCAGGAGAAGAGCAGAGCATCTGTCTCGCTCACTTCATTTGAAAGAAACAAAGATACAGTGGAAAACTTTTCACACACAGACTGTATTATGCTACATGAACCTATCTGTAGCTTTCAAAAGCACTGTTTTTTAAAGAATGTTCACAATTTTCCATTAATCGATCAGAAATACAGTAACCAGCTTACTTGCACTGGGTTTTGCATCCTCCATCACTTTTGTGTAGGCCAGCATGGATCCTATGGTGATTGTGTTAGTGGAAGCTGTCGCTGAGGAATTCTCCTTATTATTTTCTTTCTGTGATGATTGTGAAAACTTCATGTTTCTTAAACTACCTGTGGCATTTAGTGCCCTATTATTTTCCTGCTTTGCAAGCAGAAAGGAAGAAATGTATATTTTGCTTTACAACAAACCGGCCTTTGTCAAATGCTGACTCGCTTGGCCCTGGTGTGCCAGACTGCTACAAGTGAGTTCATTGTAAATGTCTCTAACAATATATAGTTCATGCCTCATGGTTTTTGGATTATGAAATCATATACTGATATCCAGGTATGAGAAGAGCTTGGGATCCATTCAGCACAGGTGAGATTGTTATCTAAGCAGTAATTAGCTTGAAAAGAAGGCTGGGCTCCTTTCTTTCACCGTTTCCCTATGATAACTTTACAGAGTTCAGATACTGAGATGCTAATGTTTTTTTTTTTTTGCATTACACAGGTTCCTTTTCTTCTCATAGCTTATCTCTGTTTCAAATGATTCAAAATAGATGGCATTTTAATTGTGCAGATGCATCAGATATTCTGGAATAAAACCAGATCTTTCCCAGTGAGGGTCATGCTGAAGTTTTCATGTAACAAGAATGACTATGAATCAATTACTTCAGACTTCATTATGATGAAAGAAAAAAAATATGGCATCAACAGCAGGTTTAGCAAGTCCTTGTTTCAAAAAGGAACTTGCAGAACCATTTAAGGCAAAATAAAATCCCAGAGAGAATCATCAAAGGGTTCAAATGAGAGCATAAAATACTGTACAATGAAAAATGTCACAAGAACTTCAATGCTTAAGATATGCATGTGAAAAATTTCGGGCTGAGCCTTCCCACACTATGGGAGGTCATCAAGTAAAGCAAAGCTAGCTCTGTTTATCTCCAGTCAAAGCGACACATGACTTCATTTGGGTTTTAGTCTCATTACTGCTGAAGTGTGAAGTGTCAGGTTAAAAAGACTACACGCTTTTCACCCATAGGGATTGCTCTGTTTTAATGGGTCAGGTCAGCACTATGGCTCAAAACATTGCAAGTGATTAATGTTTAATGCATTTTAAACTGAAGTCCTTGAGAATACAAATTTAACCCTGTGGATGTCTGTGATTGGGACTTCTTGATATTCAGCCATTTCAAGGAATACAGTGTGCTTTATTGCTGGTCATGGAGAGCTGAAACAAAACCAGAAGAACATAATTGTCTCAAACCCTATTGTTCTTTGCAGAGTGCTCTTGGCAGCCTGTGCTCTTGCGTCCTCAGGGGTTGCCAAGATGAATTACGTTACACAAACATGTCAGTCTTGGACTGTGAGAGAAGAGCCAGTGGCCAATCTAAGTCAAGCAAGGAGGTGCTGCTACTTTTCCCCCAAGAACTTCCCATTTCTGACTTTACCTTCAAAATTCCACCTTTTGTATACTGAAACTAAAGAAAAAAACCTCAATCAAACAAAACAAACAAAAAACCCAAACACACATCCCCTAAATCAAACCAAAACCCCTCAAAACCAATCCTCCCCCCAAATCAAAAACCCCCAAAGCTCCCAAAAGCCCTTGCCCTGAACGATGGAGATTTCTACCCCATGTTATTGCAATTTTAGTGGCAAAAAATAGCAGACAGAGTGCCCTCCTAATGCCCAGTTTAGAAACCCTTCAAGTGCTAGCATACCACACCGTATCTCTGGTGACTTTTGGCATTGGTGAATGTCTAAGATGTATCACTAAAAGAAATTGGTGTCTTCTACCTTGTCAGCAATGTTACTTTTGTGGGGGTTTGTCATGTATTGTTGAGTTTTAATAATTCAGAAAAGACTGGCTAAGAAACTGCTTAATGTACTGCCTTTTTTGGAGTGGCATGAGGACAATTTGCCTTCGTCATAATTTTAAAGGAATGCAATAGTCTCCGCAGTATAAAACCTTAAGAGGAGCAAATTTTTATGGTGGTAACATTCTTCATTCAGACCACTTTTTTAACCTTGAGTACTGGCACATTTATTTCAGAAAGGAGTAGATTATGTCAGTGTTGAGTTTGTGGCTATATAAAACAGTGGGAAGATGAGTTAAAAGGGTATATGGTACTTTGTCACTTTTTATATGATTTAGTAAAGGGAAGCACAATTAATTAAATGTCTTAAAATATAAGATCAATGTTGTTCTTCTAGATGGATAATCTGTTGAGGTCCTCTCACAGCTTTTCTTGAATGAAATAAAGATTTAAAAAAATTTTATTTTGTAGACTTTTTCAGTATCTTGAAGCTTAAGCCAGTATGTCACAATCTCTTCCTCTGAACTCATTGCAACAAATAGCTCAGTTGAGATTCTGAGTTTGAATTTTATTTTCTTTTAATTGAATATTTGTTCTTAGGAAACAGACTAAGAAAGATGTTGATATTTCCCCCTCACTGCCAACACTGGAGTTGTCTATTTTTATTTACTTTGAGAGACAGGGGAAATTGGAAAATTGGCTTAACCACAGTCACCAGCATCACCCACTTCTCATTTTTTCTGATGCTTCTGAGATTTTGAGACTCTAAAGGGAGCCTTTTTTTCTTTTTTCTTTTTTTTTCTTTTTTTTTTCTTTTTTTTTCTTTTTTTTGGAAAACCACATACTGTAATCTGGCAAAAATTCCAGTGCTTTCAAGCAATGACAGGATATACACTCTTTCTTTGATCCATACGTTGGGAAGGGCTTCCCCCCCTAACCATTCCCAGCCTCCTCTTCTTTGCAGTTTAACTTGGGCTGTCAGAAGTGGTTTCAATGTATAATCCTTTGCAGACAGAAGTAGGTTGATGTCCCTACAAGCGCTAATTTGGCTGGCAGGCCCCCCAAAAATTCTGGTGGTCCTGATGCTGGCATCCCATCTTGTCTTGCTTTGTAGCAGATGAGCTGTCCTGAAGAACACTGGAAGAGTAGGTAAAAGAATACAAAGCATGTAGGTTGTTTTTTCTTTGTGGTTGGGTACAGGCAAAAAAGTATGAAAATTTGGTTTAATAAAGTCATATGCACACAACCACTGTTCTCCTTGAAGGACTGCATAGAAAGCGTGTATGTGCAGGAGACGCTGCTGACCACATCCCACTCACCACCCATCAAGGATTTTCAGAATCCGTAAGTAAGCCAATGGCAAGAGATTTGGGTTTGGGTTAATTTTTTTTCCCCCTGAGGGGCAATTTTTTGTATCTATTTTAAGCTTTTGCAGCTGGTGAATTTGGTTTTTATCTGAACTTGAGCTTTCATCTGAGCTGGGAGGAGGGTGGAAAAGGTTCAATAGACAAAGAATGGGGAGTTTATGCTAGGCATTTGCAAGTTCTTTCTGGGGATTTAAACTATTCGTAGATCTAAACCTCGGATTCAGCTGCCCTATGGAAGGGGATTTGTCTTTTCTGTTTTCACTCCACTGCCAACTCTTTGAGTACAGTAGCATAAAGCTTTAATAATACTGCACTGAATAGTCTCAGTCTTAAATGACTTTATTTCACAGCGTGGTTGGCTAAGTCTAGGCAAGTGGCTTAACCTTGCTCAACTCCAACACATCATATGTGTCTAGCTCACTTAAAACTTGAATTCAGAAGTTAAGCTCTGTCTCCCTGGGATCTGGGCCGGTGCTCCCAGCCCGTGTCCCAGCACTCACAGGATGCCTCAGGCAGGGTTGGCAATGCATGAGCACCTCCCAGTCACCCTGAGCTTGCATGAACACTGGTGTGGCTAGTCAAATTTCTGTAAACAGACTCTAGCATCAGTACTTCCTATTGGGTCCTGTTACATGTTACATGTGTACTGTTACATGCTACACAGTTACATATGGTTAGCCATGTAAAAGAGGCCAAAATTCACACTTTCACTCTAAGAAGCTTTTCACGGCTCTATCAATTCTGTTTGATGTGCTTTTCAGTTAGATTTGTATATAACGTTAAAACAATTTATATAACATAATAAAAACCCTTTTCTCCCTGTCCACCTGTTCAAAGCTAAATCTAACACGAACGAATTCAAGTTTCCAAAAGTCTCATTGCTTGCCCCTGCTCTCCTGGTGACACAGGTAAATGTGCTGGGGGTGACGAGGGAACCGGTCACTTGTTTCCCTCTCTGACTTTTCAGGGTGCTAGAGAGAGAGGCACACATCATCTCCCCTCAGTTTCTCATCAGTGGTCTCTGACAACACAGTATGAAAATGTTCTGGTCCATGTAACTAGAAGGAAGGAAGACTTGACCTCGTGTGAATTTAATTTTTAAAAAATTGTCTTTATCTCTGATTTGAGAGGTAAGAGATGTCGGTGGAGAATGTCTGCCATGAGATGCTTCTCTCTTCTTGATGGAGGCAAATGTCGATTGCTGGAGTTAGTCTAGGACTGTTCGTGTCAGCTGGATACAGAGCCATGTCCCTCCCTATATAATAACTAGTGGTATGGAGGACCTGAGAGCTTTATGATGTGAATGCAAACTCGACATACAAGAAAACAGTGAATTTGAACATCAGTGTTGACATACCTACCACCAGTCTCTCATCACCAGAATGAGTGTAAGCATTTATGCCCCATCCCACTACTGTTGGTTTAGTGAGTGTGTGTGAGGGAGCGAGGGATCATACACTTGGAAGGAAACAACCTGAAGGGTGCAAAAGCCTCATAGACACAATGTTTTAAGTCATGGCAAAGATGCAGGCAGTAGGCAGGAGAAAGAAACATAAGAGCTGCAGCACATCTGGGGTTATGCTGTTGCATTTGCTCGTTGGAGGAGAGGGAGTGTTTCATTCCTTTATTACTGCGCCTGCGCTGGTAGTTGATGATACCACCTGCTTCGGAGCTCTTTCCTGATTATAAAACACAGTTACACCTACAGTAAAATTAGGAAATGGCCTGGAAATACATTTTTTACACTGTTATATTTGCAATGTAGATAAAAGCTTAGCACATATACTAAATGAGCAGAGGAGAGTAGATTAAGAATTGAAATAGATTTTGAGCTAAGTAGATTATGTAGTGTTTAATCACATATTTGCTAGTACTTCTCTTGTACCTTGTGATGTGAATGCTATTTTCTGCAGATGCAAAATTTTGTTACAGTTTTCTGCTCTCCATAGGAATGTAAAATGAGCTCTAGATATATGGAAACTTTCTATTACCTATGTAGACCAAAAAGCAGATGTCAGTCTTGAGTTGGTGGAGGTGAGCAGCCAAATAAAGTTCAGCCAATTTTATTGGGAAATGAGGAAAATAGAGTAGAATATTTTCCAGCATTGTTGCCTTGCTTCTCCAGCATGCTACTGGTATTAAAAATATAGATTTGTTACACATGCCAACAAAATATTTCATTGTGTAGAGAGAAAAGCATTGTGCGAGAAGCTTCAAAATAACTTACATTCTGGCTTCCCAAGGTCTTTCCGAGGTATTTATTGGGGGTGGGCGGGGAGCCAACTACAGTTGGTAAAATAACTTGGAGGGAAACGGGTTTTCACAAGGCTTTTAACAATGGTTTAAGAATGGAAAGGGGGTTTCTTGAGACTCTTAACCTGCCTATTGCAGTTTTATGAAAGGTGTGGCTATTACATCACTTGAATAACTTATCCTACAAAGCTTTTAGTTGGAGCACTGTTTTCATGCAGTACTTCAAATAATTCAAGAGTGTTAGGTATGGTATTGGTTGAACCTTCTTGTCCAAACAGAGGCAAAACCTTCTGTGTTTCTGATAACACTTTCGGCTCAGCTGAGTTCTTTGTGAATTACCTGAAATGGCTTAAGTGTACTTTTGGATTCTGGCTTATAAAGTAAGAACCTTTGATGAAACCAGTCGGGTTTTCCTGACCTCTTTCTCTTGGCTTGCTCTGGCCTGTGTTGTGGACAGTTTTATGCAACATGATGCAAGCACTGTGATCCCCCCTCTTTAACATCCAGGGGTTTGTGAAGCTGGGCTTAAATTGCTGGAGAAACCCTACCTGTGCCTGTGGAAAGAAATTCCGGGTGTATCCATAAGAAGAAATACACATGGTACTCCATGCACCTCAACGTAGAGATCTAGCCTGTCCTTGTGGTGGTGATTATATTTCTAGCTTCTAGCTGTTGTGATATCTGTGCCATATATGTACAGCCCAATAGTGTTAAACATTTTGGGTAAAAGGTTGATGCTGTTTTGGAGGAACTGACCTCTACAGATGTCTGCGTCTCTGCTGATCTGCTCTCCTGTGGGGGTGAGACTTTCCTCACTGGAGACAACAGCCTTAGGGAGCACCTAGAGCTGCAGCTAGGGTCACAGATGGGATTGGCTAGGCATTTTGGAACAGAATTTTGTTTTCTGCTGGCAAATACGGTTTTGTTTGAAATGGAGATATTTCTCAAGACCATGCTGATTTAATGAAACAAATAATCAGTTATACAGCTACAGAATAAATTGAGGTGGAATTAGGCTATTTGTGTATTTTCATCTAGTGTTTTCTTTTTTCTTGCAAGCTTGAGTTTTTATGTACTGTTAGCACGAAAGCTTTTGCTTCAAAAAAACGTAATTCCAGTATTTTTGGTTCACTTTGTGATGTTGTGGTTCCAATCTGATGTTAAACAGCATCCATTTGGAAGTGTTGAGTTTTGGAAATGGAAGCTCTATTTCTAGCCTTATCATAATCCCAGGATCCCAAGATGTATTCTTGTGACCTTCATCTTTTAATACATCCCTGTAAGGCATCTAAGCTACGATGGTATCTGTAAAGTTTGTAAAGTATTTCTAGTAGGAAGAAAAAAAAATTACTGCTTATTCATTAATATTCTCTCTCTTGACGCTGCTTCTAATACTGTGGAAGTCAAGCAGGACCATGACATTCTAAGCAAAGGTGAGTGCAATGGAAAGGGCTTCTGAGGAGCAGTTTCCTCCTGATGCTTAATGCCAGTGAAAGTAATACAGTATTTGCTGTATCCTGAATACAACATGTATCTGTCCAAGAGAATTTTAATTCAGCCCATATTGGTTATTTAAGAGTGTGCAGCCTTTCAGAAACTTTTGATTTTAAGAAGAAAACAACTCCATGTCCAAAAGCTGCATGTACACGAAATACAAGTGTTTGAGGAAGAATATAGTGAAAATACACCCCATTTCCATCAATTCTGAAAGCCGTGTAATTTTTTAAATTGATTTTAAGAGGGACAAGGGAGCAAGAATCTCAGGATTTTTGGAGATCCCTTGCAAACTTTAAAGATGCTGCATATACTATATTAGAAGAGGGAAGCGAAACGAGAGTCTACCTTCACTCCTTTGCATCTTACCCAAAAATTTGTAGGAGTTACAAATTACAGGGGCCAGGAGACCAAGGACCACAGGCTTTGTCAGACGCTGAGATTGGAATAGAATTTGAATGGACTAACCCTACCATAGAGTGAAAATGGTGGTGATGGCCTGAAGGATGGCATGGTGAGCTGGCCTACTGTAGGGGCTTGGTAGCTTTGTATTGAATCAGGAAAGCAAAAAGGAGTTTGTTTGATTTGCAGAGCATTCAAATAATTTGATTTTCCATGGGAATGTTGTTTCCCTGGAAGGTGCTGAGCAGCAGTAGACTGTGTGCTGAGATGGTTCCTCTCTTGAAGGCAGAGATAGAGAAGGGGAGCTCCCATGCCAAAAATCACATTTGAATGTCTCTTCAAAGGCTTTCTGTCACACTTTCTTCCTTGTGCAGAGGACAGTTGACTTTTTAAAAATAAATTGTCCTACTGCTTCATATACATGTCTAAAGACCTTGATCTTTATGCTTGGTAATCCACAGTACTCAGTCAGGACTGATTTGTGACACGCTGAGCCAAATCAAATATATGACTGTATTAACTCACAGATGGTAATAACGTTATCTCAGGTCGGTCCAGCTGTCAGTTATCAGATCACTGCCCGTGCCCAGTGCCATTTTGGGTGAGATGCAGCTTGGGTGCGTTCTATGATAAACAATGCATTGGATGCAGGGCAGCTATCCCAGCTGCTGCTCTGCTGAAGAAAGCAGAAAGAGAGTAGCAGAAGAAAGAAATGTTTCAAAATATTGAGCCAGAAATATGAAGCTAAAATATATACTCAAAAAGTTTTTCATCATTTTTGCTGTTGTTGAGCATCAGCTTTTTTTTTTCATAGAATAAAGTCTTGTGTTTGAATATAAATATTTCTTCCCACTAAAAAAATCTTATTGTTCAGTTTTTGTTTTCCCTAATTGAAAAATCAAAATCCCAAATGTTAGGAGCGTAATTGTTAGAAAAGCATTCCTAATGGAAATCTTTATTAGAAAATATTTTGTCTTTACCAAAAAAATTTTTTAAGTCCTCAGCCTTATCTCAGTTCCTACAATAGATGCTGAGAGTTCTGTTTCACACAGACTCTCTCTGGCTCAGCCTAAAGCAGAGTTACTCAAGCTATTGATTTTTTCCACGTGGTGACGGCAGAAACTTTTTTCTTGATCCCATGGACAAAGTTTTCTAATGCTGGATGGAAAGATCTTCTTACATTTCGAATGGATTCTATTCCCAGCAAGATAAACCTTCTATCTAAACTACTTTCCAGCTCAGATTTTTCTCTGATGGAAAGATACTGAGTGATTCTTTCCGTGCATTTGAGTATCAGGGTGAAAAATAATGTTGCTAGAAACTCTTCAGAATCTTGAAATACAAAGATGTTATTCTTCGGGTAGAGATTGCGGGTTTTTTTTAATGTCTTCAGATGAAAAGCCTGGGTCAGAAAGAGTCTGAAAGGTTATATACATCAACACCTCACCAAGACATCAAGCATGTGGAATTCTATATTGCAGTGATTATGTTTTAAAGAATGCTAGAAAGAATTCTCCTCAGCTACCCAAACAAGTGCACATATATCAGGTAGTCACAGGTCTTTAGAAAACAAACAAAACAGTCGACAAAATAAGCCCTCCTTTAGTTGGCCTATTTCCTGTAATTTTCTAGCTAGCATGAAGTAGCCAAAATCTGTGGTCTAGACTGGTTTCTTCTGCAGATTTTTTTCTTGGGGATTTATAAACCACAGAGAGTTGGAATGGATCAGAATAAATATTTGCTCGTGCACCTACTGATTAGAGCTTTCAAAATCCTCAGTCTTGTTACAACACACATGTGAGCATTAGCATTCACGTAGGTTAGGTAAATACAAGCGGTTTCCTCTCTACCCTCTTCACTTCCACCCCCCACCCCCCTCTTAATTTCAGTTTAATGGACAGCACTTTAAATGTGTTGGGGGTCGGGTTTTTAGTATCCTGAAGTGTTTTCTGCTTAGCAATACTTTGAGAAGCTTATTGTATCAGAGGGCACATTTTTGGATCCTTTTTATCCTCCTCCCTTAATATCAAGCATATTAAGGGAGCTCATCTCGGAGCACTTCATCACTACTGTTTCTGAGTTGGAGATTTCTCCAAGTATGATAGCAGCTGCAGCTAATAACATCAATTATAAAACATTGAGGTTCCTGTTCTCCTGTTTTGACAAGACCAAGTTCTTTACTAGGACATGCCATATAATTAATTACCTTTATTCTTTTTCATGCAAACACTATATAAAGCTTTAGTCTCACTGTGTCTGTGAGAGAACAACAGTAAAAAGATTAATTTGTGTGAGTTACCCACTTGTTATGGCATCTTAATGTGCATGGGTGAAAAAGATTTAGTAAATGTGCATTAAAAAGGTCTTATGCTTGTAAGATCTCTCTAAGGTCTATATGTTTGTAAAAAGAGTGTTTTGATGTGCTGACATGATCCAAACTTTCTCATGGTTGATGGTTTTCTTATTAAAACATGAATAAAAAATTACTAGGAATGACAGCTGTCTCCGTGGAATCTTTTTAGTATGATGAGATCTAGAGCATTACCATCCTGCAGCAACTTTAAAAATGAAAAATATACTTTGTGCTATTACTTAAGACTATTTGTGTGTAACTTTGTAAATGCCTAGAGCCCAAAGATTGTTTCAGGTATTTGGTGAAAGTGAGGGATGTTGGAGAGAAAGGGGAGAAAAAAAAAGTATTTCTTGGCAGAGTTTGTCCCTCTTCCTGCTGGATGTTTTTCAGGTGAACTACCCAGCTATGCTACTGTGTTAAAGTCAGGCCAACTATGTGGAACTAAGGATTATTTTACAAATCCTCTTTTAACAGTTCTTTTAATGGGGCTTTTCCTCAAGTCTTACTTTTTTCCTAGTATTTCCTACCCTGACAGGGAGCCTCCCATCTTTCCCAAAGTGTTGCATCTCACTGGCTTTCAGCCCGGCTGGGTACCGTGCTCGGCAGCTGGGAAGAAGAGCTGTGCATACAGCTGCTGATGGCTTTATCAGATGGACAGAGACATTCCAAATATGCATCTGGTCACTGTGGGATATGGGAATATAAAAAATAATGAAAAAGGAAGGCTTAGAGCAAAGCTGTGAGGCAAAGCAGGGCCTTTTGTCACGATCTTTTTTTCTTAGGTTGATTTTTCTTTAAAGGGTGAAATTCTTGACTCCTAAGCAGATTGTTAAAGCTGTGTGATGTCATTTTCTTTTCTTTTTAAAGCCGTGTTTTGAGCAGCTGAAAGGCTCCAGGTCAGGTAAAACTATTAGTGACCATTTTGTGACCTCTGCTCCCACCGCCCACAGCGGCTGCAAATTTTTAAATGTCTGACGGCTGCTCAGCTCTCTGCAGCATCATTATGTTGGTTGACAGCAGATGAGATTTCAGAGGTAAAAAAGCTACTTCGCAAATTGCACCCTGCCGGCATGCACAATGGGCAGATTAAGGAATGGGATTTCAGTTTTGTGTGAAAGGCATGCCATAAGCTCCCTCTAGTTGACTCTGTGCGTGGTGAGGACAAGATATGACGCAGGGCAGGCGTGGGGAGAGTGCTTAGTGTTACTGTCTCAGAAAGCGGGATACTTACCTCACATTGCTGTAATGGATGTAAAACTTACTCGGATTTCTTTCTTTTTTTTTTTTTTTTCAGTTTTTATGGTTGCTGCTTCTGAGCAATTCCCAGATGTGTTGGGGTTGCACAGTGAGAGCCCTGAGGGGCTTCGTGGCCCATCTGCCTTTGCTGGAGAAGGCTATGAAAGTCTTTCCTTTTTCTTCTTCCATTCCTCTTTGCTCATCCCTTGCTGTCTTTCTCAGTTTCTCAGGCATGAGAGAGTCTTGCCTGGACCTTCAGGGAGCCTGTCATGACAGCCAGGACAGAAGGACAGGAAGGCAGGAATGATAAATAAGGCAAGGGAAATAGGAGGTTTAGCAGGAGAGCTCTGGTGTTTTTGTGTAGCTCAATGTCTTCCAAGGCTCTGGTTTTTCCAGTTGGCATAGAGAGTTGTCCTAATGCTGTGGTGGCTGAGAGTCTCCCGACCCAGTGACATCTTGGAGCTGCTTCCTGCAGATCGGTGCACCAAGCAGGTGTGTGGTAAATGGAAGCACTGGGGGCGTGTTTGCTTCAAAACTGTGCTACTCATTGGACAAATATACATGACCAGAAATAATAATCTTGTGTTTCGTGTTTCTTTAAGTACTTCATGCATTTGCTCTCCTCACTCTTCATAGCTGTGGCATCTTCTCGCCTTGAATGTCCTAAAAAGCATTTGTTCAGTAGTAGTGTTAAAGGTTGGAAGCTTGTGGCACCTCCAGACCATGACCTTACTCTTTTTATCTCTGCCAGAATTTTCTGCCCTCCTTAGGTGCAGTGCTTCCTCCTTTCTTGTATCTTTTTTCCTCTGGCTGATGCCAAGTCTAGAGTCCTTTGTGCTCTCTCACATGTGCCCTGCCAGTTCCCTGAAGTCCATGCTCTTTAGTGACCTTTTTGCTGGACACTACTTAATGCACTAAGTTGAGGCAACAGCATTTTGTGGTGTCTGCTGGAGTCACAAATGTTGTCAGCAGTGACAGTGTAGGCTCCAGGACACTGTGACAACCTCTGAAGTGGGGCTGATTTCTTCCCTGTATCGGTGTCTTGAGTGTGCTGGATTAAATCATTTGAATAATTTATAAAACCTTAAGCACTCAGGGCAGTATTTTGACATGGAGTGATTGCATTGTGTTGAAGAGATATCTTTCTCAGCTGGGCTATTAGATGAAAAGCTGAAACCTGCCTGCAATGCCAAGAGATGAGTGCTCAACAAAATGAAAGCATGCAACTTAAATTACAGACATTCTTCTGTTGCCTGCTTTCCTACTTGCTGCTGGATGATTCACAGTCATACCGATAAACATAAAACCTGTGAGAAAAGCAGAGAGGTAAATGCCCATAAATTGAAAAAAAACCCTTTCCCACTTTGTATGGCCTGCATTTTGAAATTTAGCTCAAGCTTGCAGGTGAATTGTTATGTACTGCCTTAAATTCCTGCAGAAGGACAGATAATTCTGAGAGATGGTGTGAGGTATGCTGGGCAACTGCTACACCGTTTAAAAAATACCAAAAACTTTTCCAGACCAACTCAGTGCATGCAGGGCAGCTGTACTTCCAGGGAGCTGCGTGCCAGTGGCCGTGCCAGCAGGAAATCCAGCATGACCTGTGGCAAACCTGCAGGGTGAGAAACACTATGAGATTTCCATGGGTGGCTCTAAGTGTCCCAGGCAATTACTGTGTGGACGTAGACACAGGAGCAAACATAAAGCCAAAGGAACAAACAGGAGCAGCAGGAGGATCCTTTTCCCACCACATGCATAGATGCAAAGCTGTCATGCATCCCTGCTGATGGGCTGACAGCATTGCCTTCTTCCCTGAAAGCTGGCTCTGCATGCATGAGACCTGGCTGTGAAATAGCAATGTTTTTTTTCGGAAAGCATAATATTATTTTAATCATAAATTATTTGGAAACACAGAACAGAAATAGCTTTAGATCACTTCTTCCAGAGGGGTGTTTTTGCAGTCAGGGTCTTTATCAACTTCTCAGTGGGAACTGCATTAATATTGCCACAAAAATGCAAACAGTAATGCCTTTGATAAAGCAATTTGGCATCTCTTAAGCAGAAAGATATTTTGTTTCCCTAAGATACAACACTGTTTTCAGGGCAAGGACCTGCCATATGCACCAGCATATGGGAAGAAAATACTACCAGTTTTGTTAACATTTGTATTTGGAAGCTGTGGGGAAGGAATAAAGGAGGTGGCTGTGGTAGCAGTTGCAAAGTGATCTCTGTTATTGCTCATGGGACAGCACAGGAAGCTCAAAAGTCAGTGTTAGTGGCAGAGAGGCTGGTGGCCTGCAGGCACCTTCCTGGCTTAGTTTTCTCCTTCTCCTCAGCTTTGCTTTAGCTATTCCCATCATGTGCCAGAGCGAGGCTAGTCCTCACTGCCGCCTCTTCCCATTGCAAAGTGGAAAAGCTTTACTGGCCATACAGTAGGCATCTTTGTGAAAATGTGAAAATGCCTTTTTAGTACTTTCTGGGGTCCCATGGGTATTATATACTTGATTAGTGCCTTATTTTAATTTTTCGACTGCCTTTGGTTCAAGAATCCTGAAAGGAAGCTGTTGTGCAACTGTTTTAATCTGATTTTGCAAGCCGATTCCAGCTTGATTCCCAGCACAAAGAAACAAAGAAGAGCTCAGTTGCAATTTTTGTCCAAAAGTAAAAGCCTCTCCTCCTTTGAAGATTTTCTGTAGAGTGTTATGTTTAGAGAGTGATTTGCTATTGTTTAAATTTAATCTCTGTAATTACATTGGGATTGGATTAATGACGGGTTATTTTTCTGAGTCATTATTTTCTGGCACTCACAGCTATTGAGCATGAAGCCAGGTCTTCATCACATGTAAACTGCCATCACTCCACAGAAGTTAGTGGAATAATTCCACTTTATATTGTGTCGGCCCAGATGTGCCATTACAGTTGTTTTGAAGAAAGCATCCTTTTGGAGTTTGTTGGCCTTGACTCTTCTGCTTTTAGAGGTATCTAGGCAATAACTTCCGACTCTATTAGATTTATGGTACGTAGCATAAGATCACCTCAGCTGGACCCAGAGGGATCAACAAAAGGTGCAATACCAGATTGAACCATAAGTATTGTGACTTTTTTATGTTTAAAAACTGCTTTTTATCCCTGTGCACGTGGAGAAAGTTCATCACTGAGGTCTAGTGACCTTTTTCATGCTCTTACATGTGAGAACAAACTTTGGCCTCTTTGTTAGGGGTGCTGCATTGCCAATCTAGGGCATATTCCTGGAAAGCATTTGCTTTTTTTGGAATGTAGTTATTTTTGCTCATTCTGCTTTTCAAAAGGGTGTGATGAGAGAGGAATCTGGGGAGACCTGGCATGTAGAAGAGCGGCAGCAGGAACAGTAAGCAATGGACTTGATAGTTCCACATCACAATTGGGGCGATGGAAAGAGAGAGTCTTTTCTTGGAGGTTCTGAGAGTCTGTGATCATAGAATGTAGTTGAAGTTGCTGGAGTAGGAACAAGGTGGGAAGAAAGAATCTCCCCCACTTGTGTATGTTGGGCATGTATGTTGGGTATGTTTGCTTTCAGAACATGTATTTTAATGTCTTATCTGAGTTTCTTCTCCTTTAAAGAACTGGTTTTCCCTCTACTTGTGAAATGGCTTGTTAATAATTCTTGGTTTTGAGAATGGCAAAGTTTTGCTTTCTTTTGGGTCTTTACAGTTTCTGTAAGCAGTAGTGGATTTAGGGTGTGGCTGCAGTGGGTTAGACCCCTTATCTCGTTAGTCTCGTACCCAGCTGACAGTGGCATATACTACATGCAACTGTGAAAAGCAAACAGCAGCAGTCCTTTTCTAACGCACCCTCATTACTTCCAGAAACCATCTGTTTTTCCTGCTGGGCTGCTCTTGAACCCGCAGGTCCGCTCAGTGTAGCGTAAGCAGCACGGTAAGAATCCTGGCTACTTTTTCTGGGGCAAGGTAGCAATGGCCCTGCAAAACCAAGTCACCATTGAAGATCTTGGTGTGCAAAAGATTTTTCAGGAGTTTCAGCTGTGATGGGGTCAGGATGGATACAGAAAGTCCAATTCTAAATACATATTCATATTCCATTCATTTGTTACACCACTCCTTCTCTGTGCCCTCTAAGAGGCCAGGTTGTCATGGAAATCATAATTATTTGTATAGTCCATTTAGGTAAAAAAACTACTCCTGGAGTCTAAGTTATGACTCTACATGTTAGTATTTTTGGCTTCATTACGTAGATCATGGGCTAGAGACTTTCTTGAGCTACCGTTTTGAATCTCATCTGAGCACCTGACCTAACACTTTTCTCAACATCCGAGAACTGGAGAAAATCACCAAGTATCACAACACTTGGTGCTGCTGTTCAGAGTGAAAATTTTGTTTTCTCAGGAAAGGCCATTGACTTGTTATTTCTGCATACCAGTTTACTTGAGAACCAGAAAGAAATGCTGAAAGTTCTTATGCGGGAGAATTTATTTCCATGAAATTCATTTCATTAAGCTTACATTTCCTTTTATCCAAGGTGTGTGCAATGCAGTCAAGTGGAAGTAGGATGGCATAGTTACTAAAATAGATGTGTTAATGTCTTAATTAATTTGTGTGTGTGTGTGTGCAGCGTTTTTAAAGTAACAAGTATTGTAAGCAGCATGTTATTTTTAAACCAAGGACATTTTGTGCTGAAATTGGTTATTGCAACACTGTTAGAATTAGAATACACAAAATTCAAAACCACAGTAACCCTAATTTTGCCATTCTTTCCTTTTTAACTGCTCGACAATAGTGCTGTGTTTGTATAGTATTTAAAAATATTTGTTAAGGGGAATGTAAAGAGCTACTGGCAAGCTTCTCTGTTAACTGTTTCTGCACTCTCAGCCACTCTGCTCAGAAAGGAGATGTAATGAAAGCTCTGTTGGTAGTCCTGGTGTCCCCAGCTCACACAATCTGTTGCATTGCAAGCAAAAGAGCAGCCACAGCCATGATGCGAGATGGGGGCAGAGACCTGCATGGTAGAGTGGGCAGTCCCTTTGGCTCAAAGTGCATCCACCCATGATGGACTGAACTCTGACATCCCCTTTCCCAACTCCCCTTGATATGTGCCTACCTGGATTTGTAGTCTCCAAGGATTTACTCCAGAAAATAAGTAGTAATATTCATGAAAATGTAGTTGAACCGTGAAGATGGATTTTATATGGCAATAGTTGGTGTCATGACCCTACAAACCCTGCTTTTCCTGGCTTGGTCCTGATGTTCTGGCCAGCACCCAGGGGAGAGGTTATGGAAGGCCAGCGCCGCTCAGGGCTGCTTCCTTCCAATCTGCCTCAGCTGTGAGCTGCCTGCTGTTCTCTGCAAGAGCTTTACACAGTTGGGACATGCATATGTCCATCTTCAGAGGGCAATTTGCTCTGGATTTCCCACGTCACCAGTCAGACTGACCTGAATGAATTCATGTGGAAAAAATAATACTAATTGGAAAGCAGCGTTTTGCTGTTGACTTGCATTTTGGTTTATGCTATCTGTATTTTGAATATTAGGTTATATGATGTATTGTAGCATGACAGCAGTACAGACGGGGTAATCCTGGGAACCAGCAGCTTGAATCTTGCCTTTCCAAATTTCACTGTTTTAAATCTCAACTTCTTTGTTAAAAATGAACAGTTTCCGGGGGGTGAAAAGCCCCCAGAGAAGAACTGTTGGCATTTTATATTTTTAAGCTGTCTTGCTGAATGAAAACAGTTGATTATTAACTTGATGGGGTGACAATGAGTATATAGAACTCAAATATCTCACCACTCCCGCAAAGAAAAAAAAACCTCACCCTCCATTGTATCATGGGAAGATACATAGCCAGAAAAACTTTCCAAGTCGTTAAACTTTTATATTTGCTTCATACATGTTTAATGTAGGCTTTTTTCCATCCTGTGATGTTGTTGGGCTGCTTCTGAACTGATCACGGTGGAGGAGGACACCATCAGTTTAACAGTGTATTTCTTTCTAAGTGTGCCTTTCTTATAACAGAAAAAGCTGAATTGGTTAATCTGAAGGATTAAAAAAACGTTTCCTTGTTTGTATGTTTCAGGTTGTTTATTCTGCCAAGTCTGATAACAAAATCAGCCTGAATGTTTCCCCTGTAATCAGTTTAGTCAGCTTCTGTGATTATGTGGCATATTCGGAAAGGACAGGGATAAAGGAAGAAAGTTTTGAAAAACAGGAAAATACTATTGTAAATATATCAGGCAAGTTATAAACTGGGAAAGGGCAATTGAAGTCACGCATCATACCCGCTGCGACTTGTCATGCTATGTGTTAGGTGTTTTGGTGGGTTTTTCCTCCTCTGTGGCTTGTGTTTGACTTTTTAGAAGAGGAATATGGGAAAAATATTGATTTAAAGAACTAGAGTATGGTTATCTAACTTTTAAATTGCGTATTTTGTAGTGGAGATGAGTGGAGTCAGGCCACTGTAGCTGACTTGAGGTCAGAAAGGAAAAAAAAATGATATTTGGGACCATTCTGAACCCTGTGCTCTGTGGGATGGTTCCAGGCTCTCCCTTGTGCACTTGGAGAGGCCCCAGGGCATCTTGATGCGGGGCAATAGCTGGCAGGAAGCATTGACTATTCCTTTGCTGTCTCTGGTGTAATTTTAGTTTTCTGGCATCCTGATGGAGTTCTGTTGCTTGCCCTGGCTGTGTCCTTCCCCTTGCTCTTTCTGCTTCTCATTTATCATCCTCAGCTATGAGCCTGGGGGAAAGCTGCCTCGCTGCACCTCACCTGCAGGTCAGCTCATTCCTGTGACAGCATGGGAGGGGCCGTGTGTTTCAGCTGGTCATTGCACCCGTGAGCAAGGATGTAGCAAGTTCTAAATTGAGAACTGTTGCTTCATATGTGTGCTTCTCCAAACCCGTGGATTTAGACATTCCTTCACCATTAATTACATCCTCCCATCTTTTAGCAGCAAGTAAACAGGCCAAGTTGGGCATGTCATCCTGCTGCAAACAGCCAAATGCAGTTTCTTGTTGGTTGTGTGCCTGCAAGTTTCTGAAAGTATGTAGCTACTCTCTTTTGGGAGGTGCATCCTGTGGAACTCTCCTCAGGATGGGGAGTAACCGGGCAGCTCCTGCCCCTTCTTGAAGAGTGTACCTACAAGTGACACCAACCAGTCTGGTATTGCCAAACTCATTCCCCATTAAAAGCAAGGGCAAGTGCTTCAAAGGGAAGCCCAGATCACCCATAACCAATAGCCAGAGAGGTAATTCCTAGGTGGCACTGAAATTGAGTGATACCATCATTTGTCTTGGTGCAATCTCTGACAGGGATTCTGGACATCACCACCTCATTTCTGGAAGCTCTAAGGTCCAGTCACCTGCATTTGTGAGTTGTTTGACATCTAAACAGCTCAGACAGGAGCAATGCGAGACTGACAAGATTGGCAGCAGTATCTGGCTCTGGCAGCAGTTTGAGAATTTGCCTGTTTGCCTTGTGGCAGCCCTCGTCACAGCATCTCTGAGCATGGTGTCCCACAGAAGGCTGGGTAGCAGTCATGCAAAGGTGAAAAGATTTCCAGGCGAGCTTCAAAGAGAAGGATGTGACTAACCATCTTGCAGGATGTGGACCCAGACAGATGAGACAGCTCACATGGAATGGCTGCCAAAAGCAAGGGAGAGGACAGATATAGGGATTTATGGGGGCTGCCAAAAGAAAGGGAGAGGACAGATGAAGGGATACATGACTGAGGGATGAGAAGAAACAGGCACTTGGGAAAGGTAGAGGGGAAAGTCTCCATGGTCTGTTTCGAGCAGCTGAGAGATGTCTGCTCTCCCCAGGGAGGTAACCTGTGGGTAAAGCAATGAACCTCAAGCACGTTGGCTGTCATTCCTGGCTCTGCCGCAAGCCTCCATTGCCTGTCCTTGGACAAGTCACTCTACTGGTGACTCAGTATCCCAGCTGTAAAACAGGGATTGCTACTTACCTCATGTGGATATTGTGGCTCATGGATGCCTTAGCAGTTTGTATTAAGTTTGGGGGAAACAACAAAATGTGACCACAAAGACAAACATGAAAAGGGATCTCCTCTTCCCTTTCTGCATCTGAATCCAATCGTGTCCTTAATGATAATAAAAGGGTGACTTATTAACCATTGACATATACTCCTTCAATTGCACTGGTGGAACAGTTTCTTTGATGTAATTTTGTATGTTTTTATAATGTGTTAGTTTTAAGCAATTTCGAATAAAAATTAAAAAAGAAAAGAATTAATCAAACTAAACCAAGATGTAATCAAGTAATACAAGGGTGTCAAACCGCGTCGTGTCAAACCACAACAGACTAGAAGCAGGGCTTTTAAAGAGAGCTTCAAACAGAGAGAACACAAATTCTGAGGTCTAAAGAAGGAGTTCTGTTTTGTGTCCATCTTAAACCTTATACCCAAGAGTGTACCTGAGGAGGTCTAAGATCAGAAACCAAAAGGGGTCACTCCTTAGCTCTCTCATTCTCAAATAACCTTCCGCAAAAGGAAGGGGATCTCTGGTTGCCTTTAACCTTTGAAATAAATTTGTTAATTGCATTCACTGACAAGGTGGTTCAATGATTAGTATATAAACCAGGGAGCCAGAAAACAGCACATTTTAGGGTGCTTCGGGAGTTGGTTGACCTGGTGCTATCACTTAGTCTGTGCCTTTATGTGCTAAAGCAAAATGAAACTACTTGTGTCCTCTGTTGGAAGAGGACTGTGGGAAATGCTGTAAGAAATGTGGAGATCCATAGGTGGAAAATGCTGGAGGCAGTCACAGTTTTTGAGTTTTACACAGGAGCGAAATTCACAGTCATATTTCACCTGTCAAAGCTGGTTTTTCTTTAAAAAATAGGAAATCCCAAAGAAATTGGCTAGAGAAGAGAAACATTCATCTTCTCTTAGTACTGTATTTGAAAGGCTTTAAGCGCATAAGCTTTCCTGGCACTAGCTAAGGCTATCTTTGGAGAAAAAAAATAAGATTCCTAGCTTTTTTTAAGAAACAGGTGGCAGCATTGGAAACCTTTTGTCATTAAATTTTAGTCATGGTTCCTTTTTAACTTTTCTTTCTTTTTCCCATCTGCAGTTGAGTATGACAAGGAGTTCACGCCTCACCAGCGGCACCACAAGGAATTCAAATTTAATTTGTCTCAGATTCCTGAGGGCGAGGCTGTCACAGCCGCTGAGTTTCGGATCTACAAGGACTGTGTTTTGGAGAGCTTTAAAAACCAAACCTTCCTTATCAGCATCTACCAAGTGCTACAGGAACATCAGAACAGGTATGCTAGAAGGGGCTTGCTCTGTGCCACCAGCTGCTGTCCTGGAGAAGGCTGAGCTTTGCATTAATGTTGAGAGGACTGAAAATAAATAGTTTTTTTCATGTTAACAAGCTTATGTTACTGCACAGTCCTTTCTTTATGGGAAATGGGCATGGTAGAGGGCTAGTGGACCCCAGCCAGAGAAAGTCTACCCTATTGTAGCCCAGGGTGTGACTTAGCTGCCACCTTTGTGTTGTCTTTAAATAGAGAAATAATCTGATGAGATGCATTAGATTTTTGAACCAACGCTGATGTTCCTCTTGTGTACTGAAATACACATATCCCCTTTCTACTTACTACTATCTGCATAAAAACACAGATTGTTTGGAAAATACTGGCAATTTGTTCAAACTTGATTTACTCTCAGTTGGATCCGTTAAAGTAAATGAAGCAGAAGAAAATGCATCATGCAGACCTCAGGTACAAAATCACTCTTGGACTTTCAGGGGCAATGAGAGAGGCGAAAGTGTGAGAGGCAGAGTAGAAACTGTGACACAAAAATCCAAACAAGTGTAAATGGAGTGATTAATTTAAAAATGGTCATACTTCAGATGGAGGAATCATGTAAGGGTAAAAGATGGAAATACATAGTCAATTAAATGTCAGAGTAATGCTGTGGTACAAAAGTGTTTCATTACTTGTCAGGACTGTAAGTGTTCCTCAGCTGCAGGCATTAAAAAAAAAAAAAGGGAGAAATCAAACCCAGCAGTGCTTAAAAAAGCTCAATTTGTTTTTTCAGTGAAGGTTTTATGGGCGTTTTACTTTCTGCTTCTTCTGTCTTCTGCCTTTCTGTTGGTACCATTTAGAGGGATCTGCCTTTGATGATTGGCAGTTGTGAGGGCAACATTAAATATTGTGGTTGTTTTCTGGGGAGTGTAGCCTCTGGGGAAATGGAGATAAATACTTGAATAAATAGGTGAAGGAGGCGAAGAAGGAGAAGAAGGTGTGAGTTTCAGACCAGTATTATGCTTCCCTTTGTGCTTGTGTTGAAGATTGCTGGAGTGCATCCTGGTGCAACAAGTTTGCTGATCAGGATGTTATATCAATGCCCACTTGAAGAGCTGATGGAACTCCAGATGGTCGTGCAGATTTCATAGATGTTATCTGTATTGTTCATTTAGAGCCGCATTGAATAAAATGTCAAATGTTGCTGTGCTTTAGGTTCCACAAGCCGAGATCCCACCTCTGAAGCTGGAGGAAAACCTCTGCCAAGTGTCTATGGAAGCAATTTATTCGCTGTTCTGTGATGGTCACCAAAGCAGGGCACAGAGTAGAACTGTCAACTTTTATGTTTACATGACACTTTTTGAGAGTAAACTGATCAAGCAAGTAAGGCATTGAAGGAAAGAGATAAAGTACCGGATAAAGTACAAGATATGGCCCCTAATATACCCTGTTCCTAACAAGTTTACAAATTCTCTGTTCTGAAACTGTGTGAAGCAATGATGCTGGAACCTTGTATCTTTGTTTCACATACCGTATCAGAAGTATGTCAAAATCAGATTGTTCTGTGAAGCTGCAATGTGTGTCCTTTGGCACTGGATGCTTTGGTATCTACATGTGCTAGAGACCTCCCTACGGACAGAGCATTTAGCAGCTTGCGTGGAGATCACCAGGGTGATCTCTGTCCAAAGCTGTATTTTGGCTCTTTCAATTCCCTTCCATCATGTTCCTTCTGCTGTTGCTAGTGGCCATGCTAAGGAGATCCCACCGCTGGGACTGGGAATCCTAAAGCAGCTTCCTCCAGGTCCAGACTGCCAGCAATGCACTATCCCTCCTGACATGGACTAGGCATGAACCACTGACCCAGGGATGAGTGTCTGTATTTCATTATTAACCTCTGATTCATCCAATCCCTCAAGGCTCCCTTTTTGTTTCTTTTTCATCTTATTTATTTATTTTTACTGGTGGGAAGGAGGGAGAAGTTTGGCTAAAGCAATTTGTACTTGAGATGAGTCTGTGGGACTTGTCACATCATCTGCACAGAGGTGGGCAAGATGTGGCTCACAGTCTTGCAGCTGTAAAGAGGGCATGCCCTTTTCTACCCTTTTTTCCTTCCAGCCTAAAGGATTCTTTCATGTACAGGTAAAATAAAAAAGCACATATGAAAACATTTGTTCCTCTCTATAAATACGTGCATAGGTTTGGTTTCTCTGTATGTATCTGTATATAGAAATGCATATATGGGAGAAACAACCACAGTTCCAACCTGGAAGTACTTGGGCAGACCATCTCTATCATTCTTCTGATAAAAATGCTTAGGGTCCAATGAAGTTCTCATCTTCAGAACTTTAAGATCATTTCTCAGTTCACTTGTGATTTCTGGGGCTTCCATACCAAACCAGCCATCACCCGTTGTTTTCTCTCGCTCTGCCCTGTGTTGTTTCTTTAGCTGGTGAAGCGATTCCCTGAAGGGTGGGATACGTTCCTTTTTTTCAAAATCCAGAGTTATTACACCCTTCTGCAAGAGCTGATCCTTCTTCTTTCCCTTCAGTTGTTCAATTACAGTTGATCTAGACTTCTGCTTTTTTGCATCAAAACTAATATATAAACCTCCAAGTTTCTTGATATTCAAACCAGGGTCTATGCTGCTAGAAAGATGTAAAACAACAATCTTATTTTTCAATAAATCATCATCTTTATCTTTTTCATCTTCATCTAACAATTATTCTTCAGCCTCTTCCAAATCTGATTCTTCACATTTTTTATTTGCTTCATGCCTACTTTCAGCATCACTGCCTCGGTTTACCTCATCTAGATAATACTTTTGGCTGGAACTCATGCCGGGCTCAGTATCAATTACAAAAAGACCTTCAACATTAAGTGAAGTCTTTTTTAAAGATTTGTTGAGGGAAGGAGTCCTCTCACCTAACTTTTTCTCACACAGTCTCTCTCTCTATATATATATGTAGAAATTGTCCCCTTTATATTAAATATNTACGTTCCTTTTTTTCAAAATCCAGAGTTATTACACCCTTCTGCAAGAGCTGATCCTTCTTCTTTCCCTTCAGTTGTTCAATTACAGTTGATCTAGACTTCTGCTTTTTTGCATCAAAACTAATATATAAACCTCCAAGTTTCTTGATATTCAAACCAGGGTCTATGCTGCTAGAAAGATGTAAAACAACAATCTTATTTTTCAATAAATCATCATCTTTATCTTTTTCATCTTCATCTAACAATTATTCTTCAGCCTCTTCCAAATCTGATTCTTCACATTTTTTATTTGCTTCATGCCTACTTTCAGCATCACTGCCTCGGTTTACCTCATCTAGATAATACTTTTGGCTGGAACTCATGCCAGGCTCAGTATCAATTACAAAAAGACCTTCAACATTCAGTGGAGTCTTTTTTAAAGATTTGTTGAGGGAAGGAGTCCTCTCACCTAACTTTTTCTCACACAGTCTCTCTCTCTATATATATATGTAGAAATTGTCCCCTTTATATTAAATATATGCAGATGTTAAAAGACCGTTAAGATGGTAGAAACTGCTTATTACTCTTCAGTGTTATATTCAGTTGAGGTCTGACTCCATAGGCTATTGCTGCTATAGAGTCAAATGTTCACCCTCATTGGTGACCTGATTGGACTTCGACCTGTAAACATTCTTGAAAACAAATACTAAAAAGTTTTATTTACCTGTTCACTAGTAGCTCTGCATGAAGGGGGAAAATGCCTCAGATTCTTCTGGTATGCCTTAAGGAACTATATACTTTGAGTGGTTTTGGGTTTTGATCATCAATTCACGCACTTGCTTTTACTGGGGGGAAAGAAAGTCAAAGTGCTTTTTTCCCTCCCTTTTGTCTCAGTGGAATAATTTGGAATACATACAATGTTTTCTTTTTGTATCCAGAACACTGGAAGGTTAAACTATATTAAAAATGCACCAGCTTTTGAAGGAACTTGCTGAGTATTTGTAAGTCTTCCATGGAATTTTAGCAGACATCTTATAAGCCAGAAAATAACAGCTGCCTTTGACTTAAAAAAAGAACTCTACTAAAAAAAGTTGTGTCACACTTCCTTTGGACTAATGGCTTTGAATAACAACCTGATATTTCCTGTCATTTTATATTTTATTGCATAAGGAAGGTCTGCATACAGTTCTTAAAGTCTCGCTGGTGAACTAGCAGCTAAGACAGAGGAGTGACATAGAACCATTTTTCATCTTTTTCTGCTGACAAATATTCCTTCTGGTCAGGAAAATTCTTCTCTAAAGGCAGCAGAAGGTGCCTGTTCAGTCAACATTTGCAGTCTTCAGAGAAAGTTCAAAGACACCATGTTAATCTTGGCTTTTGTGAGGTTAACAGTTGTCTGAGGCAATTATTGGTAGCTACTAAAATACTTTGCAGTGCAAATAATTTTTAAATGAGCAGCTGGTGTGTATGGATTTAAACCATCGGTGTACAAGAGAAAGGCATCATACATCTCTGGGGGAAAATACACAAAAAAAAGAAACCTGCCTGCTTCTCTCAAAGAAACAAATTTGGCAGGGCAGGAGATAAGAGAAAGCTTCAGTAAATATAAATCCTTACCAAAGCTCAGAGCCTGGAAGTATCCCTTGGCTCCAATTAAGTGTAATGAAGTGGCTTCATTCAGTATTACTTGAGCAAAGGGGAAAAAAAGCTCATCTGGACAGTAAAAGCATGAGCGTGTGACTCCAGCCCAGATGTGCACTGCTGCACGGAATTGCGAGTCACTGCTGGCTGTTCCCTGATGCCAAAAAACAGAACTAAGCCTGAGGCTAAAATTTCTACTGGTTATTGAATTATCAGACTGATTCTTGCCACTGTAGACAAGACTTAAAAGAAGGATTGTGGGCCTATTTGAGACTATTTCCTAGATAGGTGCGTATGCAAAGAGAACATGAGCAATCAGAGATCAATGCTGATTGAAATAGCATGAAACCTCTGGGCAGAAATTTGATTCTGTCCCCATTCAATGCCATCAGAAATAAGAAAAAAATACTTGTAGGGACTCCAGGCGGTGAAACTCATATTGAGAGCAGTGTGGTCTAAGTAGATCCTCCTTTAAAAAAGAAAACATTTTTAATACTGACTCACTTTCTCAGTAATATTTTTATCTCCTCATTCCCTCCACCCTTTTGTAAGGTAAGAAAAATAGTGCCTAGAAACTAGGCTTTTGTTTTCTGACCAAACTGCAGTTAACGGCCACGTTGTGTCATAACACAAATTGTTGGAGTTGCCAGTGGGATGCTGTGAAGAGATTAATGAAATCCTCAGGATGGGTCAAGCTTGTGGCCAGCCATCAGCAATATTTCTGAATATATCTGAAGTATTTCTGAATATATCTGAAACCAGCGTTTCAGACTGTGTGGAGAAGAGGCTTCACCAAACAGGGCTGAGGTGACATGTGGTTTGCTTTGAGGGGGGTGACTCTGTTTTTTGAAACAGGCTGTGGGCTGTAGGGGCTGACGTTTGGAGAGGGAACCAGGCAATACATCTGCCGGATGTTGCTGCCCTTCAGCTTCTGACCCCCCAGAGTTTAAAGAGAGTAGGCGGTTTGAACTAGGGTGGGATTTTATTTTTTTTCCCCTGCTGAATTTGCTGAAAATGGGGACTTTTTCCAAAGCACCTGTTTAGGAGGGCAAATGGTGTCAGGTTCCAGGTGCTCGTCCTACCTTGGCTGTATGTGATGGACTGTTTAGTTTTAGCAGGCAGGAGCTACACAGCCTCAACTTTCATCCCTTTTGTGATACCAATACATAGCTAAGCCCTGCACCTGGACTTGGTTCTGAAGTGTAGCACTGATTTTATGGAAGAACCAGCAAAGCTTTCTGTGATTTCTGATTCCACTTGGGAGTGGATTGCCATGTAAGTGCGACCTTTACAGGGGAAGGGAAGAAATGAGTTTGTCCCTGAAAACAGCTCATTATTTAAACAGTTTCTTTCTTAAAACTTTCATGCTCTCACCCAGAGAGGTGTCAGGTCAGGACCAGGGAAGGCAGTTTATGGTTGATCAAAGATGTTAGTCCTTGGTTCAGATCATCGGTATGTTTTCAAGTGTAAATATCCTGCTAATGCAGACCTCAAAACACTCCCACACTATCCAAACAACTGATCTATGAAAAACACAGTGTCCTGTGTTAGTGATCAAAGGAAGATACGGTACCTTAATGGTCAAAGTTTATTAAACAGTTTCGTTTGCACCCAGAATGAAATATGAGGACATGACGGTCAGGAAGATTCTTTCTACATGATAAGACATGTGTGGACGTAAGTGTGCCCTGCAGAGCAGCTGGCTGGGGACCATGTTCTTGTTCTACTGAATACAATTCTTTAAGGGTTAAAGGCGCTCGTTGTATTTTAGTTGCCATTTATAGTGGTAATAAAGTCTTCCTCTTTGCAACAGGATATTTATACAAATGCGATCCGAGCTTCTAATCTAAAGAGTAAATGGATTCAACGGGAGTGTTTATAGCTTAGAAAATAAATAACTGTCCTCAACTGGGTTTTGGGATGGGTTGTGTAATACAAATGACAAAGTTAGCATCAATCTGTTTCAAGTTGGGGTCAGATTTGTATACAGTGTGCATATATTTGTATATGATAGAGATGTTTCCATGATGCTATAGAGAAACGTCTGTCCGCATCTCAGTTCAACTCCCACTGTGGGTATGTGATTTGTTGTGTTTTAGATGGGTTGGTTTAGAGTAGTTTGAAAGCCAGAGTTACTCTAGATGAAACTTACTGTCTCCCTTACCAGCTGGCATTTTCTATCAAAACCAACGAATGCCACATCAGTGCCTTATTTATTTTCTTAAAGGACAAAGATAAATATTACCCCTCTTTCCTTTCCCTCATCTTCATGGATCAAACTGTGTTTAAACTCTGAACTACTGTAGGCAGTACTACAGCTAGAATACCCATTTTTCATATAGAATTGTAGTGAATGGTTGTCACTTAGGATGGTTTCTCTTTTTTTTCACTGTTCCTTTGGTAAAATGTTCATTCCTCAGATCTGTGAAGCTCGAGAGCTTAAGATGGATGTGAAGGGGCTTCTTTGCACTCAAATATCTGTGTTGGCTTTACTGGAGGTTATCACAGACCTCTTGATTGAGCTTCCCATAGTCTTGGTGTAGGGAGACCACATACTCATGTTCTAGGCTCTGATTTTCCACTCTGCTGGATGCAGCCTTGAAACCCAGGTTTATTACCCCTGCTACTTTTCCAGTAAGTCTGGAAGACTTAACCCCGTGCCCTTGCAGACTTCACTGCCAGAGGTGATGCACACAGCGCTACAAGGTAGGCTTTTCAACGCAGGGGAATTCTTATTAGACGGAACAGTGGAGGTATGAGGCTGAGTTTGTCTATCCCTTCTTGTGTGTCCCCATGCTTGGATGCATCTAGGATGGCTTTCCTTCTGAACTGCAGACCCCCTCCAGAGTGTCCCAACATCTGCATTCTGTGCTTTTTCCTCTGCTGTCAGTCCTTGCAAAATAGTGCCCAGCTGCTGGTCTTCTTTTAGACCTTGAAAGCAACTTTGTTTGTAAGTTGACATTTCTTTGTGCTTCCTTCCTTGTTTCTAAGAAGCTCTTAAAGGGTGTTCACATCTCTCCTGGTCCTCTGGCCCACAGATGGTATAGCTTCTTCGGGACAGTTAAACTGAGCCTTACTTGTCATGAAATGATAGGTATTGCCTTTGCTTTCCACGGCAGCTCATTTCAGGGGCTGGTATTCCCCTGAACAAAACTGTACAAATGAGCACTGATTGGTTAAATTTTGTATGGTGCTTTTAAATCTTTGGAGTNATATTGCCTTTGCTTTCCACAATGGTGCTTTTAAATGGCGCTTGTATGGTGCTTTTAAATCTTTGGAGTACTGGCCATTTCGATATACTAAGTTAAGATTTTGTATTGCACCTCTTGGCAGTACCTCATGCTGTGGGAGCTCCACATAAGGTTCATACTTTAAAGAATAAATGCTTTTAAACTCAAAGTAGTGCTTATATCTACTGCAGGATGGTGGATATACAGGTTTGAAAAGGCTGCAATTTCGGGGTTTTATATAAGTTGAAGTCCATTCGACTCTGTAAGGCTGAATGAGTTGTGAGTAGAGTTGTTTGTCCATCAATAGTGCATAACAGCAAATAGCTAGTTGTCTGTATTACAGAAAGTTGATATCAGCCCAATCTAAAGATTCTGAGGTATGCAGAGGACTATTTAGAAAGTGTGTTAATTGAAATGTAGATTCGTTACACATCTGTGCAAAATTCCCCTTTAGAAAGTGCTGCTAGGCAGTCTAGACTATTATGTCAACTTGTCTTTGAAGAAAAGTAAACAGAAAGGTTCAGCTGAGGAAAGTTTTAGAGACTTATCGTAATTAATGCTTTGGTAAATGGCTGTTGATGCGTAACAATCCTTTAAACACCTGGGTAATTGCAGGCTTTGAAGTTGGGCCAAAAGTGGTGTTCCAAGATAGGTAATTAAAATACAAGACCTTTAACTTGGTCATTTTGAAGGTGAGATTTCTGTTTGTTCTCACTGTCTCCCTGGTAAAACTTCTGCCTGGTTGGGGAAAGAAGGTGAGGGAGGGTGGGAAAGTTAAAAAAAATAGTTCAACAGATGCTTCTTTAAATTTAGCTTTTTATAGCTTTGGTGTTTTTCCTGTAGCAAAGTTCCATGTTGTAATGTGTACCCAGAACAGAGAAATTATTTTAATGTGAACATTTCACTAAGTATAGCAAGTAAGAGAATCCACTTGACCTGGTTAGTAATTTGACAGAATTCTAATCTAATTAGTTTCAATTAAAGAGAATTAACACCAAGAGACATTTTGTTGAAAGGTTTACACAGAGGTTTCAGTTAACAAAATATTTATCTTAGAGGGGGAAAAGCACTGAAGTTAAATGGAAGCTGTTTCTCCTACAAATGCCCTGGGTACATGGTTGGGATGCCGGTGTTAAGAATAGTAGCTATATTTGATATTTATATCTGACAAATCATCTCATTCTGAGGACACTGGAGCCAAATCCCTCCTTCTGAATTACACAGGCCATATTTCTCTGGTAAACTGTGTACTCCTCTCTGTTTATTGCAGCCACTGGTGATTGCTTTGTTGACCTTTGCTTCTCCATCCTTCTCCAGAGTCTTCTGAAGGCCATGGAAACACTCCCATTTATTTCTTGGTACTCGAGACCATACTTTAGAGCTCTGATCCAAAACAAAAAGCTCCTGTTTCAAGTTGGGAGTCTCTAATTCACGTCTTCCTATTTAATATTCTCTCTTGTGTTAGGAAAGTTGTTTCAGCTCACTGTCTCAGTTTCTCACATTCAATTGTATCCCTTGAATAATGTAAGATTAATACATATTATGCCTGCAGCAGCCTTATTATGGAAATCATTAACTCGTCCAGATGGTTAAGCACGCCAAAAGTAAAGATGAGACTATTGGGCACCTTAGTGACAGTGAGATGTCCGTAGCTGTGTAAAAACCTAGAGGCATGTTTAAATGGAGAGGATGTTAAGAAACTGCCTTTTGATAATGAAATTTATCTTCTGTGCACTGAATTTTAAAGTCCTGTGGAGATGCCAGAGGTCCTGTGATGTCCCTGACATCCAGGGTTGCTTGGACATGAAACCTTTGGACTAACTCTGCTTTCTTCAGCCTATGCTGTGAGCAGATACTCTGCCCTATCTCCTCAACAATGCTGGCTCAAACATGTCTTCCAGCTTTCTTTTTCTAATTTTTCCTGTTCCTCATGCTCCCTTCCTGTTTCCCTTGGATTCTATCTTGCCTCTGTCCAAGTTTTCAAATATCCTTCCTTTAAGGTGACGTACTTAATTGTGTGCTTCCTCTTGGGAGTCCACTGCCTGCCTCACTGCGCAGGATCAATGTTACCACTTAATGACTAGAAATTCAATACTTTGTTTTATGTGACTTGCTCAGTACATGATCCATTTCTCACCTTCTTACCCACTCTTAGATTTTGCTTAGACTGTGGAGTTGCATCTATTTCTGTGTAATGCTCTTCAGCACAGTGCCTGACTGCTTCCTAAACTATTTCTTTTTTGGATATGGCTGTAAGGCCTTGTTCTTGTCACGCAGATGAGAAACTGATGCATATACGTAATGGTGAGGATCAACTCCCTCCAGCAGGTTTACTTGCCACTTTCAGATGTTTTCCTCTCTCCAACACTGCTGGCTTGCAGGAATTCCCTGTTCATCAGCTGTATGCGCTTCAACTTTTGTAATAGGTAGGGCCATAGAGTATGGACCTGCTATGCAAATGCTGATGGCAAAAATGGTCCCTGTGAAAATCAGCCACTTCTATTAGGAAAGGAATAGAAAAGATGGTTTTGTCAGTAGATTCCCAGGTACTTCTAGAAGCAGAGGGGTGATGAGCTGGGAATCGTGGGCCTAATTCACAGAGTTGTGGTATCCATGAGTACTTTCTACTCCCGATTCTCTGCAGGCTTTTTCCTCTTATTCAGAGTCACTCCATCTGGTTCATGCATGTCTATGCATTCCCCCATGAATGCAAAAAAATATTTCACCTTTCCCCTTCTAATGAGGGAATAATAAGTTCTAATATTAATAACTTATACTATAAGTTATAATAATTAATAAGTTCGAATAAGTTCTTTCCCTTTGGCTAGGAGCTGATATGATATATTCTTTCCCTTTTCCCTTTGAGCAGAGGCTAGCCTGGGCAATCTCTGAGTCTCTGTTCTAAGATCAAACATCATACAGCTTTGTTTTGCAGGAGTACCAGGGATATCTACTCTAAGCCATGTGGCTGTAGGAGAAAGCAGATTCCCCTTAGGTGATTCATGGTATTTGGTTTACTAAGGGGAAATAAGGAGAAAGTATGTTTCCTGCATCCAGAAAGTCCAGAGGATTTTTTTGCTAAGCTCTGAATCTCTGTTGAGCCATTTTGGGCAGCAATTTTCAAGAACAGAAGAGCTCTGCTTATCTGCGGTCCAGCTCTCTGCAAATTCAATACTTCGCTGTTCATTTTTCAGTGAGAAATAGGGGTGTGTGCATGCACAGAAAACGCCGCAAAGGCAGTCAGCTCATTAATGTGTAAATGAGCTCATGGGTATGTAAATAAGCCTCGGCTGGGAGCCAACAGGGGCAATGAAGGGAGTGAGCTGGGATCCATGAGCTGTGTGGCCCAGCCGTGGCAGCATGCCACCCCTGTCCCATTTAATGTAAATGTGTGTGTTTGAGCAGCTGGCATTGTTCTCTGCCAGGCTGCAGGAAGAGGCTGTCATTGTGTGTGTCTGTGTGTGACAGCGGGAGCAGGAGGCACCTTTCCCCCATCCTTGCAGCCCCCATGGATTCCCTGCATGGCACCCTTTGTTGCCACGGCAGTGAAGGGAAGGGCAGTCCCACAGTTCCCGCCTCCTGCACCCGTGGGGCAGCACTTGCACTCCCTCCGCATTGCCCTCAGGGGCTGAGACCACAGGGGCCTCCTGGCACTGGCACTGCCCTTTCCCTGCTGTCCGACACTGACCCACAAAGAGGGAGCGTGCCCCATGGGCACCAAGTGTGCNGTCCCTGCTGTCCGACACTGAAGAGGAAGAGAAAGAGGAAGAGGAAGAGGATCCACCTGCTGCCTCTTTACAGTCAGTGAGGTACAAATTTGTGAGCGTGCCCCATGGGCACCAAGTGTGCTTGGACTATTCGGAGAATTAAAGCCCAGTGGCTGCTGCCAAGGGACCACGGCTTGTCCCAGTGCAAGAGCGAAGGGGGAGCAGCCCCGGTGCTGTGCAGGGAAGAGCCGGCACTGAGCGAGATGGCGCGCTGGGATGGGTGACTTGACTTCTTGCTGTTCCCAGTCATGAGCCCAGAGGCAAGGCTATGCTTGGAACGCAGATTTCCAGCTTCGTCTTTCCCTGAGCATCTGGGGCTGGAAGCTGGTGACCATGGGCCATGGAAGGGGGCTGGGCACTGCGGGCATGCAGAGTGGGAAGACTCTGGGATGACCCAGGAAAATTGATTCTTTGCACATGGCAAGGCTGGGGGGTAAAAAAAAAAAAGAAAAATGTCAGTTTAATAGTTGCAGCATCCCATCCCAGTCCCATCCCATCCTGCAGTGGTGAGGGCAGGGAGATTTGAAGGGAGCCACGTGGGCGCGGCCTGGCCCAGTCCCGTCCCAGTTGCAGTCATGTCCCATGCCATCTCGTGGCAGCGAAGGGAGGGAGCCGGAAAGGGAGCTGCAAGTGGTGTGGCCCATCCTGGTCCTGTCCCAATCCCGTCCCATCCCACCCCACCCCACAGCGGTTAAGGGAGGGAGCCAGGAAGGGAGCTATGAGCAGCCCAGCCCCATCCCAGTCCTGTCCTGCTCATGGTCCCATCCAGTACCACCCCACGGTGGTGAGGGGAGGGAGTCAGGAAGGGAGCTGTGAGCGGCGTGGCCTGGCTTGTCTGTGGTGGCATCCCATCCCTGGGCAGGGGGTAGGGGCAATGGATGGGACTTAATTTCATATTCATGACTTCACCATTTTTGCAAATCATGGACTTTGCAGCACCAACCAGGACCCCTGGACCCGCAAAACCTGGGGGCTCACTGTACTTACTGCTTGGCCAAATTTAATGTGACTTCTTAACCAAGGGGGGACATAAAAGCTTTCTATTCTGAAAATTGTAAGGAAGTGATCAAAACCTCTCAGTTAAATCGTTGGGATTCTTTTTTATGTGAGTGAATTCTTTTTTTCTTTTTTTTTCCCTCCTCCTTAATTTTTTCTTTGGGAATAGGTGACTGAGTGTTTTTTGAAACCTTCATGCCAGAAGGGAGACTGGTAAGAAACAATATGCAATTCTGTGCAGCCTAATGAGATTTGGGTGACAAATATTAAGTAAAAACAGGCTTAAACAGAAAATATTCAGATGTACTATGTATAGTATAGTATATGTATAGTAGATGTATATGTATTAGATGTATTCACATCTACTATGACCTAAAGTACTTTCGCGCACCTTCAGTGCTGGTTTCACAAAAATCAGTTGAATAGCAGAGCTGGTTGAAAACCAGTCCTGTATAAGAATTTTTGCGAAGAATTAACTGGACTGGAAGGTCCAGTTGTCCATTTTTCTTCATTTTACAAGGAAATTGATATCTTTCCAAGGTGGGTGTGACAGACTGAGATAAAGTGGATCGTTCTTGATTGGTAGAATTGTACTTGGTCGGGCACTTTGCTTATTATGTTTGTGGAGGACACTAAAATGGATGACACTCATTGGAAGGCAAGTCTGTATTTCAAGTAATCTAATAATGATGGAAGCTCAGTCCGGAGTGGGGGGTGGGGTGGGGTGGAGAGTGTGAATCTGTAGAAAAGACAGTTTCATTTGGACATGAAAAATCAGTGCTGTAAATACACCCTGGGAAGTGACCATGCTCTTTGCGGTTCAGCAGCATGAATCTAAGGATTATAGTACATCACAAGGTGAACATGAGTTAGCAGTGTGAGTTTTGTGAAGAAGCCAAAATCATATTCTGAGATGAATGAGTAGAGGCACAGTCTGAGTATGATTATCCTTCCACTGCACTCAGCAGTGAGATTTTGATCTCAGCTCAGTCAATACGGAATGAGAATAGTCAAATTCTATAAAATATGGCTTGCGAGGAGAGACTGAAGATATCGTTTTTAGAAGAGGACATTGCGATGACATATAAGTTAGATAATAATGGCGGGGGGTGGGGGGAGGAAATTGTTCAAGTGAAAGCCGTTTGATTTCCTGGAAAGATGATGGAGTTCCTGAGGCTGGAGATCAGTAAGATTAGGTCAGGCAAACTTCTCTCAGGAATGATATGGATAGAGCTGATCCTTCCCAGAGTTTAGGGGAATAGGCTACATGGTGCCATGTGGTCCATTTTGGCTTTACAGCTCTCTGATGTCCGAAGGGCCTTCTCAATGTGCGAGGCAATAGATTATACTTAATATAAGCTCTCAGCCTCTTCTTCATGTTTTTGTAGACCTGAGTACTTACATGTGTTTGACTGTTCAGGGGTGTTGCTTTTAGAGAGTTCTCTGCATTGAGGAGTAACTGCTACAGAATTACTCTGTTACACAATACAAAGATCAGAAAGCAATTGGTGTGAAGGGGAAGGTCAGAACAGGTGCTACGAAAACCCCTTTTCAGATATTGTCCATTTCAAGCATTGGAGAGGCCTGACATGTAAGTCATATTCAGAGGTGAGAATGAGCTAGCAGTTCATCTAGAGGGTCAGACTGGAGAGGGAAAGAGTGGTCGCAGCTGTAGCTGCTGTTTGCAGTTGCCTTTAAACAACAATTCAGTTTATATACCCTGCCTGGGAAAGCCCAAATCTCTCAACCTTGAGGTTTCCAAAACATGTAGCAGCTGGCCAGCCTTAGCTGCTTACTGCTGCTGGAGGTGAAGGTCAGAGTTGAGCCTGAACCCTTGTTCAATTGGAGGAGCAGTGGCAAAGACTCCTGTGGGAAAAGCTGCTGAGTCAACCACAGAGTATGCAGCTACCAGTGAGGTGGAGTAAAGCCTTCGTGCTGTAAAAATAGCTGTACTAGGAGCCCTAATATATTTAAGTGCTTATTTTTCCATGTGTGATCTCATACAAACCAATCTGCTGGGCAATATGACTTAGCAGTTGGCCAAAAATAAAATCTAATTCAATCAAAATGGTTTTTTATTGAAGTTAACCTTTGATGAATAGGAAGGACAGGTACTCTGTTTTCTCATTTACATTGTTATTGTTAGAAAAAAAATCCAGGGAGGAAAGGCACACGGAGATGGGATTGATACCTGATACCATTTTGTGATGATGGCTACAGGTTAAGGACAGGAATTGTAGCTTTCTTGCACAGGAAAGTTATGCCTATAATACAGCTAGAAAATGTACATGGGATTTCTCTGTGTGCTTCTGCAGCTGAGTTCACTGAACTGAGTTCGGGTGAGTATTTGATGCTGCAAAAAAGATACAGACTTAAAAACCTTTGAAGCTGAAGCCCATGAAGGAGGTGCAGCACCAGCAGCCCTGAAACAAGGTGCTCTTATACTTCTTGATAAGCCTCAGAAAAATGCATTTAAAGGCCTTTAGGGATTCATTTCCCTTCACTATTTGATCTTGTCCATTAGTTGATTTTCATTTTATATTGGTCAACTGTGGTAGTCTGGGTTGCGTATGGTGGGATGAAACCATGAAACCTCTATGACAAAAGCCATTGAATGCTGGTAGTTGGATCACTGTCTTGCCAGAAAGAAGAGTGCCTTCCTAATCCCTTGCTGGTGGAGAAGTAGACAGACCTGAGAAGTAGGGTTGCTTTCTTCTGTCTTAGAAAATGTAATCTGAATTTCATATGTTGGAAGCATGTGCATCCCACGACAAAACTCTTGGTACAAACAAGCAGACTTGCGGCATTGGTTTTTTCCAGCTATTAACGCAACTTATAACTATTTTAAGTTTTGTTTCTGTTACATCAAAAGCCAGGGGAGAAAATCACGGACATCACAATCGTGTCATTTTGCTTCTCTGCAGGGCCTCTGACCTGTTTCTTCTGGACACGCGGGCAGTGTGGGCATCAGAGGAGGGCTGGCTGGAATTTGATGTCACTGCCACCAGTAACATGTGGGTCATGAACCCTCAGCACAACATGGGACTGCAGCTGAGCGTAGTGACCCGGGATGGTAGGTTATGGGCCAGGTAACACAAGTCACCTCTCAAGTCTCTTGGATGTTGTCTGGAAGTGGTGCTAACAGAAGCCAGTCGGTATGTGAGGAGGGGATGAGCACCTTGCTTTCATAAGGCAGCACTCACAACACCATGGGCAAAGCATCTGAGGGTATAGAGGGTGGGCTGTCAGTTCTTGGCTGTCCAGTGCTGGACATGTCTTTCCTTGTAAGTGAGGTCTGATATCTCTAGACAGTACTAGGATGAGCTGGTGGAGATGTGTTGGGGTAATGCCCCAGTTTCTGGGTTGGAGGTGGAAGGGGACATGGAGCTGGAATGCCATGAGGTTTAGGAATGACAGGAAGAGAAGAGGGCAGGTATGTGGCCCTATGACAGCCCTCCTGGCTGCTGTGGCTGCTGTTGTTACTTGGATATCATCAAAGCTGAGGTGGGAGCACCGCGCTGGATAAGTGAGGGGGTCCCTATGTGGGGCTGGTCCTTCTGAGGGTGGCCACAATGATAGCATTTTACCACCCAGAGAAACTTTGAAAAGTGGAAGAGACTGCAAAGGAGCATGAAATTGGGTGTTGGAAGATAAGCAGTGGGGAAGGAGTGGATTTACATGAGCAGAAGGTGACCAAAACTATGACAGTGTCATCTGTCTTCCATAACAACCAGTTTCCAACCTTGTTTTCTTTCTATCACTTCATGCTGGAATTTGGTACCCCTGTGATGTCACTAGAGGGTCTGTCCCCTGTTCTCCCTGAGGAAATGTTAGTGCCAGCCTCTACCTCCCAACTGTGCTGAGAGCCCATCCTTGTACTCCTGACAAAAGCATACCATCTCTTTGCCCTCTGCTTTGCCTAGAGGTCTCCTAATTTCATGCCTGCTTCTTATGTTTCACAGGCAGCAGAACTAATTTCATTACACATCTGGGCTTTGTGTTTTATGTCTCTAGCTATATAACTCTTTATATTGATTAAAAAAAAAAAAAAAGAGAGTTTAGTTATTAGAGTATAAAAAGTGTAAACTGGAGTAGAGATGCCAAAGGGGTACCAAAGAGTCAGGTGCTGCAGTGAATTCTCTTGTCCAGGATGAGTGGAGTACTGCTGTAAAAATGTCCATAGGCCACTGTGGCAGGAAAGTAATGTTTAATGTTTCAAGAAGAATATGATCAAGACGAAAGAAGACACTGCTTATGGGGATACCGTGGTGCTGAAAGGGACAAGGTTTCTCTGATACTCACTTTTCTGTCTGTTTTGAAGGTTTCAGTGTAAATCCTAGAGAAGCTGGCCTTGTAGGACGAGATGGCCCTTACGACAAACAGCCTTTCATGGTGGCCTTCTTCAAAGTGAGCGAAGTTCACCTGAGGACCACTAGATCAGCGACAAGCAGGCGCAGGCAACAGAGTCGAAACCGCTCCACCCAGACTCAGGACGTTTCCAGGGTGTCTAGTGTCACAGGTAATCACTTAGCATGGGTAATCATGCAACACAAGCCGGGATGACTTCCAGTAATATTTCTGGTTATTTTGGAGTGCAGAGGCAAAAAGGGCATTTTGAGTTGGGAATATTTTCCTTCGAGGAATAGGTTATACTGTCTCCAAGGGGGTGTGGAAGAGGAGGTCTGACATGATGAGATTTACAGAAGTCCTCTTGAATCCAAGGTCGACCTTCATGTGAAGTTGCATCCATTGAATGCAAGGGAGTGAGGTATTTTAACCACAATTCTTGTGCTTGTAGGTTGCTTGCTTTGCAGTATTTGTTTAGAATATACCCTGTGAAATGCAATATTTGAAAGACTCCATCTGTATATACACTGAGTTCTGTGGTATTGCATATATATATTCCCAGCAGAGTCCTCTTTCACATTTCTTTGGAAAAAATGTGGTAGAACAGCACAAGATATGTGTTTTTCTTTTAATTTTGTGAAAACCTCAGTGTATGTGAAGTACATTTCCAGGCAGGCCAAGAAGTTTGCCTCTTGCTGTAAAAAAGGTTGTACGTTGCAGGTTTTGTACAGCAGCCTTGTGAGTGCTGGTGTGGGCTGGTGGGACAATACAATAACTCTGAAATTTTGATAAAAATTGAGAGTCTTCTGTCTTCTAAGTCATGTCTGTTTTCCAGCCCAGTCTGCCCTTCACCACAGTGCTACAAGTCCGTTGTTCATTGAGTACCTTTTTTCCTCTCAATCATTTTAGCTCATTGCAAATTACTTGATTAATTTGCTTATGCTGCCCCCTTCATTTCCAATATGATCTCTGTCTTTCCTGTGTCTAGAAATTACTATACCCCAAGGAAAGCATACAACTGCATTTTTTAGTCTGTGTCCAGACACAGCACAGGGAGATGAGCAGGTATTTCCAAAACTTTGCTGATGTGGAAGTTTAGGTTATTGCTGGCTCTTACATGCTTGGGTTGTGGGTGAGCCACACTGCACCCAAGGTGGCTCCATGCTGGCCATGGCGCTGGAAGCAGGGAGCAGAGCCAGGCTGGGAGCCCTTCCAGAGCTGGTGGCCAGGGTTTGTGCATGGCCACATGTTGACTTAACCCAATTGCTCCAGCCCATTTTGATGATGGACTTGCCCTTTGGGCTAGTGCATGCCAGCAGCAGTTGGCCACGAGTGGCCCCTGCATGTCCTTGTGGTGCACACTGCAGCATGGGCCAGTGTGGGTGTGAAATAGTGCTTCATGGATTCTAAGGGCAGGAGGAAAGACTCAATCCTGCAGCCCAGCCTCTCTGTAAGAGGGTGGACAGTGCCAGTATGGCATTGCTGGAGGAGTTATCCTCTAACCTGTCATGAGAGCCATCTGCCAGCACCTTCTGTGGGTCTAAATTGCTGAGACCTGCTTTGGTCTTGGTTTGCAGTTTTAAAACTGACCATCATGGCTGCTTGCCGAGTTACTTTCCCATGTGATAAGTTTGCCAAGGACACAGGTAAGTTTATTCATCTGGTTGTTATTAGTCGAGCTGTTAACCAGGCAGCATGCAATTCTTCTGCTCAGATAGGCTCAGCTCCTGTGCTCCCTTCATCACAAGAGCCATTTTTTTAATGCATTTACAGTACTTTGGGAAAGTTCCTTGCTGCATTGCTGTTTTGTGGTGCTTGTGGCAGCTGGAGTCAGGATAGACTCTAATTTTCTCTCCCTAGCTCCATGGACCTCACAGGACTAAAACAAAATTTTCACATTTTTAGATCAGGTGAGCAGATATGTTGGGCAAAAAGGGCCACTTTTACATTGCTACTTTGCTACTACACGACACATCAGGTCATAAAATTCTAAAATGGGTAAAAAGGGAAAAAATAGCTGTCATTCTGTGGTCTCAAGGGATTTTCGGGGCTCTTCTAGCTCAAAGCCAGCTTTAATTTGCAACCTGGAATTTGACGGTTCAGTAGTAAACAAAGTATAGTTGAGACTGTGGATTTAAGGGTATTGCAAGGAGGGGAAGTTAAAGTTAAGATGTATGTTTGGTTGGTTTCTGTGTTTAGAAAAGACAGACTACGTCAGCCTGTTTTCCTTGCACTCATAACACACTCAGACTCTGTTCTCCTTAAGAAGTGGTTGATTTAACAGCACAAGAGGCACCAATAGCCAATAAGTGTTTTTAGCATTAAAGAGATCACGGGGATTTTTGTTTGTTTGTTTGTTTTAATTGTGAGAGTTTCTACATCCATGGCCCAGGGTTTGCCTCAAAGTCTGCCTAGCTCTGAGGGTGCATCTGGACCCGAAGTGTGTGGAGAACTGGGATGCTGTGGACCCCTTCTGTGAATCGCCCTGCCTGTGCATCTTCTCTAATTGTATCTTTTATCTTGTCAAATCTTTAGTGCTCTTAGCTGAGCTAGGATTGCTGCTGCCTATCAGGGCTTGACAGCAGTTTCTCTCCTGGAAAGCAAGGCAGTGCTTTGGTGTTGATGATTTGGGGTTTTTTGTAGATTGAAACTTCCTTCCTCTGTGTTTGTGAATACACAGGGTTTTCTTTTTTCAGTCCAAAAAGGAACTCCCTCCCATAAAGATGCTGTGAGTTGTTTTAGGGCAGTACATTTTAAAAAGCCTCATTTACTGTTTAAATATGGCAAACATTTCAAGTCCTGCAGTTTGGAGTGCATGAAATGTGCTGCTGTACTGAATCTGCTAAAGCAGGGGGTTTAGAGAGAGCATGCTGCTCTGTGTGGGAAAGGGACCCCAGTTTGCTCCCTTTGACATGCAGTTGTCCTGCAGTGAGTACCAAGAGCTCAAAGACTAAGGCTATGGCTGTGCCATAAGATTCTCAATGGTCTGTACGTTTTTGCCAAGAAAACTTATTTCCCTGCATTATAGACACATAATTAAGTCTAGTGTATATAAAGCAGAACTGAATAACCCCCACGGTTATAAACTGCTTTGACGCACAGTCCTCCATCAATGCATTTCTCGAGCCAAGCTCAGTTCTTCTGCAGAAGGAGGATGAGTAGAAAGAAAAAGGGGTACACTCTTCCACTTGGCACCCCCCGTATTGCAGCTTCACATCTTAGTGGCATGATTTTTCAGCAATTAAGGAGGCCCCTTTTCGCAACTGTGCATGCGTGACCTGGCGTGCATGAATATTCAATTAGGCAGCATGAATATGCAAATCAACCCGCACAGCCACTGCTGCAGCTCCGCCGCTTCCCCCCCATCCTGGGCATGGTGGCGGCTCTGCCGCTTCCCCCCCCTCCTGGCACGGCCACTGCGGCAACCAATACACAGCAACGCAGTACTGAAACAGCACCGGGGAGCCGTGTGAGGATGCGGGGCAAATTTGCATATTAATGAGGTGCCATTCTACGCAGAAGAAGGGTTTTGCAGGACAGGAACAAGACCGCGGTACCATGGTATAGGAGACCCAACTGCCCAGGACGTGGAGGAACAGAGTGGATGGAAGGAGTGTACAGGTGTTTCTGTGCTGTTGTCTGTAAGGTCTGGACGCCTCTCAGTCAAATCTTGCAGTGGGTTGAGCTCGTGCTCTCAGAGTCCACACTGACCCTCTAGTTAACTGAAGGAATGGGGACTGTCCTCAGTGTGACAGATGGCAACCTTCTGCCACACAGACAACTCCATGATTTACAGTTTCTGCAAAGAGTCTTCTCCTTGTCTGGTGACGTTACTCCTTCTCTTCTGCAAGTCAGCCTTCAGACACATCCCTTCCCATCAGCCCCTCCTGATGCAGAGAATTTAAATGCCTGACTTTGGGCTGTGCTTGCTGCTCTGAGTGAAACTGAAGTCAAAAAACTTTTCAGGTGCTTCTCTTTAGCCATCCTAGGGTCCCTGGGACTGCTGTGAGGTATTTCATGAAAAATGAAGAAGGCCTCCAAGTGGCCTTCCCTTCTAGCAGGTATGCATGGCACCAGACAGATTTCCCCACATGTACAGGAACCAAATACTGCAAAGGGCAAAATGCACAAACACTGAAGGCAAATAAAACCAAATGCTTTCATGATGGCAAGGGTTTTCTTAATAAACTTCATTATCTGGCAGCCAATCTTCCCTTGGATGCAGACTGGAGTAGTGTGGTCAGCATTTCTGTATATGCCTTCATATGCGAGTTCACATCAGCCCGACATCTCCTCTTCTTCCCACCCAAGCAGATCACTTTCATGTGAAGTGGGCTGTTATTAACTGTGTGATCAGTTTACACCAGCTTTATCCGGGCAAATCACCAAAGTCAAACACCAAGAAGAAGGGGCTGGCCTTGGAGACCTCTGTCAAAGCTCTTTTGAATCACAGAAGCAATTAATTACTGCATGGAATTTGGTAAACTAGCACCTTGAGACCAGCAAGGGTGTTCTCAGTCGGATCAACCTCAGTAAATATTTATATGTTCTTTGCCAGCACTTAATGTGGGAGAGGTTATAGGAAACATAAGGTGGGTGTATACGTATCTGTAGGAGGAAGACCATTGGGGTCAGGCTATTCTCTCACCCTTTTCAGCAACACACATGCCAGTGTCCAGCCTTAAGAGAAACATCTGTGCTCACAGAAAGTCAGACTCGGGTCCTGGTGAAGGCAGAAAACATTCAGTGCAAACAAGCCACAGAGACAAGCTGTCTTAACTGTGCTGCTCTGGAGTTATTTTTAAGTGCAGAACTAGGGGACTGGGGTTTTTTAAATCTCTGTTTTAGACAAAATAGTTTGCAGTATGATTAAATGCAGTGCCTTGCAAATGCCAAGCTAGTGTTTCTGAATTGGTACGTTCAGGGGAAAAAATAGAGACAATTTTGTTAAACCCACAGTGAGTCTATAGGAACTCCCAAAGCAGCTCTCTAAACTCTCTGAGATTTTAAGAGTTTCTGGCAAACAATCCTTTGTGTCATGGCAGTGTAAGCTGCGCCCATGGAAGTTGTTTGCAGTTGCCTGCTCTTGGCCATCCTGGATCCCTGCTGCAGGGCTGGTAGGAAGGGACACAAATCCTGTTGCCTCTTGGCAGTTGGATCTTGCACTGTGAACCCCCTCGAATGGTAGTTTGGGCTAAAACAGCTGAGCATGCTGATCTGGGGTAGCTGATGCTGCTTTCCATGCTTTGGAGAAATTGTGCCGTGGAAGCCAACTTCAGTTGCTCAGTGAACTTTAGCTCACTGCCAAAACCCCTTGAGTGTGTGTATTCCTCTTTTTCCAGGCCCATAACTGAATGTACATCCAATGTATGTGGCCCTAGGGCGTGTGCTGAAACCCTAACCATAAGGAATGGGTCATGACCATGTGCATCTGCGTTGCTGTATTTTTTTCCCCAATTCAGAAAGCTACTGTTAAGGGTTGCTGAAAGGCTTGGAACATCCCAAAAGTTAGGCTAAAGTAGCTAGCATAAAGTAGACATGGTAGGCAAACATAACAAGAAAACATGGCAGGGGATCTTGGGGTGAGGGTTAAACAGGGAAGAGTGCAAATTAAGAGAGAGGAGATGTTTAATATGTTGATATTTAAGAAAGCTAAGACTCAGTGAGGAGGTAGAGCTCTCTGCATCTGCCTTGGATGGAGAGCAGCCAGCACTCCATGCAGAGTGTGAATCAGGTGGCTCCAACTAGTGAGCTGAGGCAAGTTTTGGGGGGCAGTATAAGAGAGGACACGTTCATAACATGTTCTGCTTCATGTAGCTTGTTAAGCAGCCTTTTTTTCCGCCCCTGTGTTTTCTTAAACTTGTGATTGCTTGCAGCCTTCCTTCCCACTCCTGTTTTCTCTGCCTCCCTTGCCTTCTCCCTTTTCCTGTAGTAGATTTGAGTAAGTTATAGCTGGATTTGGAATGTAGCATCATTCTGCCCACTCATTTGTGAATAGATCAACTCCGCTGTAACTCCCTATCAAATACAGATGGTTTTCCTCTAAGCAAATGACATATTTCCCATTGAAGAACAATGGAGTTATATTTTCAGGTACTTAAGAGAAAGCCTTTGATCCCTGAAAGTGTCTTCTGCTCAGTTTCCCCCCCTCATTATGACCAGATAATTTCAAAATATCTCATGCTAGAAATTTGCTTCTGGGCTGAACCAGGGACTGAAAAGCTTCCTCTGGAAAAAAAAAACCCACCACACCCTGGTTTCTACTGGGTATGTCTGGTTAGAAAATGGAAAGCTTGAATAGAGAGACTCGCCTCCGTTCTTGCTACCGAGTGTTCCTGAAAGAGCGAATGTTTATGCTGCAGCAGGCTGTTAACCAGCCCTGCTCACCTGATTAAATCTGTGATTGAAGCAAAGCTATTGAAAGTCTGAAATGCAATCCTTACAGTTTAAAACCCAAGTTGCTTCTAAAAACAACTCTCTAATCTTTGGTGGTTGGGAGGCGGGTTTGAGGTGTAGGGTTTTTTCAGCCCTCAGTGTTAACTGTACCCAGATGTACTGCTGTGCTGCCCTTAATGTCAGTTGGATGTGCTTTTAATATTATAGTTTTTCTTTTGAATAAATATTTGCATTTGTAGTTCCCAAACTTGGGGAGGGGGGGGATGCGGGAGAGTGCTGCTTCAGGGAAGAAAAAGAAAGGCTTATTCAGAGCCAAGGAAAAAGTCACTAAAAATATTTTTCTATCCCAGCTGCTGCATCTGAGGAAAGCTGTGCTGGGAGGGTGCCCTTTCAAGCCACGTTAGGGGCACCAGGGGGGTGGTAAGCCAAAAGGTCCAGGGCAGCAGGAGGCAGGCACATCAGCCTGTGGCATCTGCCGGCTGCCAGAAGCGCCTTTACTTGCAAATGAGGTGTGCGAGAGTGTGAGAGAGGAGGAGGCCCCTGCGGAAAGGCATGGAAGGAACACATGGACAGGGATCTGGAGTCTCACGCTGCTTGGTTGAATTTGCTGCCATCTCTTCCTCTTGTGCTTACCATCCATTGCAAAGCACGGGTTCAGCAGCAGTAGCTGGTGGCCAAGCCACCCCGCTGCAGAAGTGGTTTCTGTGGCTCCTCTGCTGAGGTCCAGCCACCACCTGAGATGTGACAAAATCAGCAACCACCCATCAGGGCTGGATTTGTGCAGCCACCTGGGGGTCAAAGGCCCCTCTGTCATGGCTCAGCTCCTCCATTCACTGTGGTTGCAGGTGTTAACATGTGGAGCTGCCTCTCTTTCCAAATATAAATGGGAAATTCCACTCACTGTCAAAAGCTGTACTTTGTGGGGTCATCGGGAGCAGCTCCTGCCTGGTCAAAAGATCCTCATACACTGTACCATGGCAAGGGAGGTCTCTGGTCAGGGCTTTGTACCCTGCATTCCCACTCTTCTGTGCAGTATTGGCAGGTGAATGGTGAGAACATGTCAAGTTCCGTGCCATCTGCAGAAAAACAGTGTATGGAAAGGAGAAATGTTTTTCAGAGGATGGTTTGTAAAGGTTCAAGGTTGGAGGTGGTGCATAGGGTTGTGTATGACGTCTGGGGGAGACACAGAGAGGGACGGGGATACCTGAGGTGTTTAAGGATTTCTCCTACTCGGTACAGGGGCACAGGGCAATGATTAACCTTCCTGGAGCTCTATTTCTCTCAGTAAGCGTGTGCAGTTTGAGTCTACCACCTAGAGCAACACACATTGGAAAGTACGGCCGAGGAAGGGGGGTGAGTGTGAGCACCCAGTGGGGATCTAGCCTCTGCTGGGCTGAAGTAGATTTCTTTTTAAGAAGTTGTTTTACTGGAGGTGTTTTACAAGCACTTTAAAGGCAGGTGAAGTAATTATAATCAAGTCACTGTTACTTGCGTTCCTGCATTCCCACAGGCATCTTAAAAGCTTCAGTCCTGCTTTGGATGTCCCTCAACACCCTTATCCTTATCCCTACCCTTATCCTTATGCTGAGGGAGCTTGTAATTTCTCACTACTCAGCCCACAGAGTGCACACATCTGGCCAGCTGTGCCCTCCAGCAATGCTCTGCCTGTTTTACTTTCTAAATTCTTGTTTTGTTATTTTTCTTTTAACAGATTACAACAGCAGTGACTTAAAGACAGCGTGCAGAAAGCATGAGCTTTACGTTAGCTTCCAAGACTTGGGATGGCAGGTGTGTGATGTTTCTCTCTGGGTAAACTAGACATTTTGTTATGAAATGTTATCTAAACAGTGTCATGGTAATTCCACTCGAGTCTACCATTATGTTTTAAAATGTCCCTTGTGCCTCCTCACTAAAACCAGTCACAGGGAAGGGTAAATAAATATTGATAGTTTTGACATTTGATAAGATCCAGAGGAAGCCTGAGACTTTATGAGATTCAAGTATACAGTCATTCTCTGTCACTCATGGGAGTCACGGTACGGACAAGTGTTTATATCTGTGTACCTCTAATGATAAGGAAAATAATCTGATGTTAAGCAGTGATTTAAAATTTTTTTTTAGCAATCAGCCTTATTTTAACCTTGGCTATTGTTTCAAATCCTCCACTCCTGCCACACCATTAGCACTACTGTGGTAGGTAGACTGAAGACCCGGTTTAGTTGCAACACTAGTTGCAACCAGCAAGTTGTTTAGACTAAGCTGCTTAGGACTAAGCCACCAAGCCATAGTGTATTCCAGCATTACATTTCCAAGAATGCCCTCACCTTCTCTTTTTTAAAATTGTAAAATTTTTCTTTCATTCAGCACTTTTGTGAGGGAGGTCTCATTTCTATCAGCTAATGTTTTTACCTGGTTATGATTCAGGACTCCAGGGCTGCCCCTGCTGCTTCTGTAATCCCCAACACATGAAAGTTCTCTCTAAACAAATGGGACAGCAGCATTTTTGGCAACTTATTGTCAACTCCAGCCCACTAGCTGCAACTGTGGCTGCATGCTGACCCCATTTCACATTACTTGTGAATGGCTTTTCTTTTCACTAGTGCAGAGTTTTTCCTTCCTAGCTTACCTGCCCTGCTCCCATGCAGGAAGCAGATTCCAGTTCTGAAGTTCATGATCTTTAAGGCACTGACTTCACCTTTCTAGTTGCAGAAGGGTAAGATGCTACCAAAGGAAGGCAACAGGTCTGCAGGGCCTCATTGTAAGAGCTGGAATCCAGCTTCTGCTTGTAGAGAGATGATCAAAGAAGGGCAGCAGCCCCCTGCAGTTGTTGGGCATGGCTATCTCCTTCAGAACACTAACTGATTTTTTTTTTTAGGAGAGCACTTCCATTATTCTTACAGCACATTAAACCACAAATTTAATTACACGGTCTGTACTGAATTCTCTGGCAAGACATTGATTTTCTTATGCAAAACAGCTTGGTTTATCAGGAGCAAAGTATGGGGGAGCTAGTACAGTAAAATGAAGGGGAGTTTTTGCTATGCCCAGGTATCCGCATGGTAGCAGTTCAACAGCAATCTTGGCTAGCAAAGCTGCAGCAACAGTGTCTGACTCCTCAGGCCTGCTGTAGCAAAATTCAAGCAAAACCAGGTAATTGTTGTCAGGGAAAGGGGAAATTGTCTAAGAATTACATGCATGTGACGCATACCAGTATGTCCTTCTGCAGGCTAACATGCAGAGCTCAACACCAAGGGAGACAAAATGTCTCATGTAAACTGGTGCAGCTTTTAATTTTCCTTTGGCTCTTACGTATCAGCAGCAGAGAAGCTGTAATTTTTTTATTAGCCTTTTGGTGAAGATTCACCTTATTCCCTACCCTGGCACTCAGATTGGGACCACCTTCTTGCACACACAGCTCAGGCTGGCTGTCCTGCCCCTCCTTTAGGAGTCTGGAAGATGTGGAGAAGCTGTTATGAAGCTAAGACTTCCCACAGTGGCCTTAGCAGACTGATGTCTGTGTGTAACAGTGTATAAGATAAGAGTGTCTATGAGGCACCACACCAGTTTTTTATATTCCTGTTGTGGAGCTCCCTGTTTGACTTCTGCCTGTGTGAATGCACGTGTGATTTTCTCCATGAGGGGACACAGCTGTGGCTGTGACTCAACCTAGGAAAGGTAGTTCAGCCTTTCCTAGATCTAACCTGCAGGAAATGTTGGAACATAAAGGCCTCCAAACCACAATTCCCACAAGTCAACCTAGCAAGGGATAAAACTCTCTCAGTTCATGGCAGTACATAGATGTGCACCATTCTTTGGACATTAAAATCAGTGTGTCTCAAAAATCAAAAATCAGTGATGGCTCAAAAAAACCCCACCCCAACCTAAAAGCCTAGCAGTTTCAGTGAAAACACATTTTCACCCTCAAGAAAAAAGTTAGTGGAAAATTTTCAGCTGCTCTTAATCACATGCAGTTGTCTTGTTGAATCACGTTGTGTTTGTTTCCCTAAAAAGGACTGGATAATTGCTCCAAAAGGCTACGCAGCCAACTACTGTGATGGAGAGTGCTCATTCCCACTCAATGCCCATATGAATGCAACCAATCATGCCATTGTACAAACTCTGGTAAGTCTTCGAACAGCTCAATGCCAGGCAAATTTGTAAACAAGATATTATTGTCTCAGTTGTGTTTTTTTTCTTGGCAACAGGTTCATCTTATGAATCCTGATTATGTTCCCAAACCATGCTGTGCACCTACAAAACTAAATGCCATATCTGTGCTTTACTTTGATGATAATTCGAATGTAATCTTGAAGAAATACAGGAATATGGTAGTAAGAGCTTGTGGATGTCACTGACAAATAGTCTTCGCATGGACTCTGTGATGCTACCATAAACTTTGATACAGCCTTCCCTACTTTCATGAGCTTGGGAAAAAAAACATGTGATGAACCACCTTTTGGAACACCATGTATGTGCCTTGTGGAAGGGGTGTGGAGATGACCCCCTGAGGTGTGAGCAAACTGCTGGACTTGTTACAGACCGACCTACGCCACGGTGGCTGCTCAGCTTGGCAGCAGCAGCAATATGCCCAAACATGCTTTATTTGGCTGGAATGGTCTCACTATCATGTAGCAGCTTGGCCTTTTGCAGTTGCTTGGACATGTGCTGCAATTTTACCAGGTGGGCGCTCAACACTCCAAACAAGTGAGGTCTTTTTTGGGGAGGGCAGGGAGGGAACATGATGGGGAGAGGCAGAGAAGCTAAAGACAGTGCTGTTAGCACTTCAGCTGTAGAGCATATATATCTTATGCAAGATTTTTTTGTCCAGAAGGACCAGTTACTATGCCTAGGCTCTTTCTGACAGCCATCATGACAGTAGGCATCTAAAATTGTGCCAAAGTGAATGTTTCAATCCTCTTATGCTCCAAGCACCATTTAACTTTGATCCTGCAAGCCTAAGAGGGCTTGGCTGCACCCCGTGTTAGAAAAATTATCATGAACTCAGACCCTGGCTGGTCTTTCCAGTTCACTATTGGACTGAGGAGTATAACTTCATACACTTGTTCTTATGCAACTTCCTTCCACTCCCCACATGGAGCTGCCTCATCTGCTGTCAGCTGCCCAGAAAGGAAGTCAGGACACTTCTCTAGCTGTAATTCAGACATATAAGTTTAGGGGCCATTCATTCTCTAGCTGGACAGTCTGTTTATAGGAAGACAGAACGTTGACAACATTTGCAACCTTTTCCATTCAACTCACACAACTAACAAACTGGTATAAAGGATATGCAGCATAGCCATGGTTTGTCTAGCAGAAGCAAATAGCAAATTGTTTTGACCAATATTAAACTTGTATTAAATGCACTTACCTCTACTTACATTTTAAAAGCTTCTTGTAAATACAAGCTATAATTTATTGCACTTGTCACTGTATATTCATTGTGCTGTATCATTTATAGAAAGACTGCTTTTTAAAAAAGTTTTTATTTAGAAAAATCTCAGTGTAAACAATTGTACCACTTTGATTTTATACAAGAAACTCATGAGATTGTGCTTCACTAGAAAGTTGTTAAAAACGTAATAAAGGCTTCCTGTAAGGCAGAAGTATAGACATTGATCCAATATATCTGCCAGTACAACACTGAGCTTTCACTGTGCCTTTTTCACCTTCAGAGATTTTTATATTGAACTGAATCAAAAGTTCTGGACAGACAGTGAAGTGAAGTACCAGGAGAAATTCATGGGTTTAAGAGTTCATAGCTGTTTTGCCTTTTTTTTTTTTCATATATATAAAAAACAACCCAACCTATTCCATATGATGGACAAAACCCAACATCTTGACAGATTAGTCAAATTAGCCTGTAGCCATCCTCAGTCCATGAGTTTCTGTGTACATGAGACAGCAGAATTCAGTCCTTGGTTTGCTGTTGCCTTTTTATCATGACAGTCTCTGCAGTGTCAATTCTTTGGCTTTCAATTAAGTCTAACATGGAACCTCTTACATACCAAAGAATAGATTCATAATAAAATCCTGGCATTCAGACTTATCAATGCTTACAGCTTGGAAAAAGGTTAAGGCTTAAGAACAGAGGGGGAGTATTTTGCACTAGTGTAGATGAGCTGAATGGAAAAAAAATATTAAAAGTATTACTTTTTCTCTGAGTACTCTGAATAAGGAGCAGGTCAGCACAAAGTTTGGATTCAGGTGAGGGTAGGAAACATCATCAGCTCTGAAGTCTAACTGACCATTTACTATTAATGGAGCAAGTATAACAGCACCTACTCACTCTGGCTCTGTAGAAGTAGAGCATAGTTGCATCTCTGGAGCTGGATGGCAGCAGCCTATAAAAATCCACCTGACACATGTACATTATGGCATCAGTAATGTTCAGGCACAGGTTACAGTACCATCACTTTCATTATGGCTAGACCTCCCATACTGAGAGGATTAACAGGAAACAACCAGCTCATGGTGGCCCGGTATCTTCCAAAAGTGTGTGTGTTTTCAACTTTTCAGCAGCTATAGTAAAACAAATAGGGTTTCAGTACATTCTAGAGGCAAAAGTGATTCAATGCTTTTGCCTTTCTAGTAATGGTGAGCAGTTTGCAAGGATTACTTTTTAACCAACTAACCTGAAGACAAAAATATTCCTACTGCTGCCCTTCCATTGATTTTCTCAATGTATTTTAGTCTCAAAGGAAAACATTTACACTTCATTGCAGGAATGCAGAAATGTAGTAATACGTAGTAGCAATGCTGAAAATATTCCCAATTTGCACAGTAACTATTTGCTTGTTTTCCTTCACACACAGGGTAGCATGTCTTTAACACATACACAAGGAGAAGATACCAATGTTTAGTACATTCAATTTCCTAGAAACAAAGAAACAAAAAAAGCCCCCCAATTCCCACCCCACCCCCCCAAATACACTCTTTGAAAATTAGCAAAGATAGAAATCTCTCAGCCACTGTACAAAGACAGTCAGGGGCAGAGTATCCAGACTTTTATTACAATTCATCCCTTGCCTGACGCAAGACAAAGCTATGCAGTGATTCAAGGTCTCTTGTTCCATTGTGTTCACTGACTTTCTTTCCACCTCGGAAAAGGAGAAGTGTAGGATAACCACGTACCTTCAGAAGACACACAGAAAAGAGAAGCTTCTTATTAATGTTCAAACTTGTATCCATCACTCATATTTAGCCGACTATGACAAGCACCACACCCCTCTAAGACATCAAGGCATTTTAATTTAAAAAAAACCCAAACCACAGCAGAACCTGAAATGTCAACCTGAAATGTCTGAACAGTTTAAGTGAATGGGATAATGCATGTTCCTCTAGGCTCTTGAAATAGCAGCTCCAGCTCTGTCTTCAATTGTCTGCCTACAAGTACTGAAAGATTTATTTTTTTTTCTAGTAACAGAACTTTCCATCAGCTACCAGGAGACTTCCTTGCTGCTTTCACAGAGGGAGGCTTCTTAAAATAGGGACGTCTTTGGCTTTATGCAATATTGAGAATGACCAAGTCTGAGCAAACAGTCCAGTACAGAAATGGTGTCACTAGGTACTGTTCTGAACTGTCTCTTTTTTACCTAACAAAGAACACAGCTGCACTGGCACCGGGCAGCTGGTCTACAGCAGCCAGTTTGGCTGCACACTGGAGCCTCCAACATTTGGTACACAATAGTATCCCGTTCATTTCAGACCTTTGACACTTACAGAAAATCTGTTGCAGACGTTACGTTCCACAGTGCAGTCAACTTCTGCTATTTTGACATCAGTCAAACCTGGAAATTGCTCTTTGGCAAGGTTCTCCCAGGTTGGAGCCAAGTTCTTACAGTGACCACACCTAGAAACAAAAGAGGGAGATTTGTTTAGCAGATATACTTTCCAGTTTATCTCTGCCGTCGCTGCAATTGCTTTAACTAGCTGCCTTTCCTATCCACTAATGATTTGGCCCTCCAACTCCCTTGCACTATTATGTCAGTAAATGAGCTAAGAAAACAAGTGATTTTACTTAAGTTAAGCACTGAAGTACTTTCTGGCCTTTGTTAGTCTCGCCTAGAATGGTATTCTAGAGGATGGTGCATTAACACTTTACCCCACAAAGAAATATGAAGCCAAATAAAGACAAACACAGAGAATATTGAACTGGAGTGCAGAGGGATGGGGGAGTATCTCTTGGAGATAAACGTGCTTTTAGGAAGGCACAGAATGTCTGTAGTACAGACTAAGTTTTCAGGTAGCATATGCCAGTATGCTAAAGCCACATAACCCGAGTTTAATTACTTAAATGAGATTTTAATTTCCCTATTAAATTTCTTTCAATTCCTAATGGCCTCCTTGACCAATGCATAGTGAAGGATTCATTTTGACTATATTTTGAAATTGGCTTAGCCAAGTTCCTAAGGTGAACTTCTTACTGCCTTCAAGAGGAATTCCCAAAGCACTTTAGATGTTAAAGTTGCATTGCTCATTCTGTTCTAACCCAGCTGCGCCATAATTAGGTTATTAAAACAGCCCCGTAATTGCCTTGAGGCTGGATCAGGGCATTTACAAAAATAATGAAAGATGTCTCAGCACAAGTTTTCTTAATGCAAGCCAGTGTATATTTGAACTACCTTGTTAATACACAGTGACAGTATAAAAGCATTTCTGACCATGCACAAAACTTACTAGAACAGGGTGATTTTATGCTGACTATGCAAGTTAACATTAATATTTATCCAAAACTAACTGAAAGACAGAACTAGCAAGCAACATAATAGTGTTTGCTGAGCCCTACAGAAGTTAATCCACTTGGAAGAGAATAAGTTCATTTATATGCAGAGCACTACAACTGTATACATAAGCCTGGCTTTCAGAGCTAAAAGTAGGATACCAGCTATATAAATATAGGAAGCATTTTGCTAAACGGTGGCTTTCTGAACATTGCTCCCATGGAGAACAAATTGGTTTAAGAACTTGACTCTGAATCCTGAACCACTGTTCCTCAGCCTGCTATCCAACACTGATCCTACCTGAGAGATACAGCAACATCCCATGGAAATCTCAAGATAAGGAGATGGTATTATTAATAAAAGCTACTCAAAAAGCTAGCATTTCTTTATCTCAAAATTTTCCAGGAAAAGTTTCTCAGATAATGAACTCCTAAATATGCCAGGGAGCCCTGGGTTCAGAAATCAGACTGGAAGCTGCTTTGTGCATAGGTGTAAACTGAATTTACCAGCCAGTTCTGCTGGTGATGCAGCAGCTGCACAGGCACAGATTCAGCCTCAGTCCCTCACAGAGCACAGAGTGAGGGAGTGAGGAAAGACCAGCAAACATGAAGTGAGGTGTGTGCTGTGGGCAGGGTATTTCTTAACCAAGGGGTGGCAATTACTTGCTCGCATCCAAAAGCGGATCTTTCAGATGGAAGAGCGCACAGAAATGGCTCTCAAGCAGCAAACCATACTGTGGTGAAAAGGGAGACGACACTGGAAAAGACTAAATCCGCTTACATAAAATGAAACATTCCAGGGTATTTCTTGCCTACGGTAAGAAACACATTCATGCCTAATGTCAGAGTTAAGCTGCAATATCTTGATATCCCTGAGGACATTTAAATGTCACATTTGCTTGTGTTGCTTTGTACTGGGGCTTTTCACCAGCCCAAACGAAAGATTTTCCCCTTCACTAGGCTTCCTTCTATTGGCTGAGAGACCAGGCAATGGATGAGCAAGATGGCATGCAAGTTTCATTAAATTCAGTGGAGGCACAAATAAGATGAATTCTATAAACCAGAGAGAGAACTGTGAAATTTTCTTTTTCTCTTAGAAAGGGAATAGTAAGAAAAAGGGGGAAGTATTTGTTCTACAAGTTAGTAATACTGAAGTCTTACCCCCAGCTGGGGTCCCAGGCTCTGCTGGATATACCGGTAATGGCAGATACCAGATGGGACATTACCTGAATTTCGCTCTCCAGTGCCTTCCCTTGGGTGTCTACACCTACACCATCTGAATTGGACACTTCTGCCTTGGGTCACTATAAGCACATACTACATGAACATACAGGGTTAAGAACATCTTAAAATTGTCACTTGAGCAAATTAAGGGTTTCGGCAGTTATTTGAAGAGTAGCAGACAATTATCCATAGCTCAACAGTCTGTATCAAAACTCAAGGGCTCAAAGGAGGCTTCCAAGAGAGCCTGGTTGTGGCAGGAGAGGGCCTAAAGGCCACCTTGCTTTCTTTTCTCAACACTGGAGATACACTTCCCTCACATTATCCTAATCAAGGGATAGGAGCACGTTAAGCCTGCAAAGAAAGCTTCAACTCTCCTTGTTTCCCAGCATTACTTTGAGAGAGTAAAGCTTCTCTCTCAGCCTTTCCACAGAAAGTCATCCCAAGAGAGCGGAACCAGATTGAGCTTTTTCGCCGTAACTCTTGTCAACACACGTATTCTTCAGTTAATTCACAGTTTAGATGCAGACAACAAATGCAGTACTACACACAGCTCAAAGACCTGCAGCAACTGAGGCACTCACAGCTTAGACCAGCAATAATCCTGAACAACAACAGGTGCAAATTTCTTACCATGGAGCGTAGAATTTAATAAAGGTGATCCCTGTGGCAATGGTTGCATCAAAGTCTTTTTCAGATAGAGAGAGCACTGCAGCTTGCTTAAAAAGAAAGAGAGAGAGAAAAACAGGTCAAAATTTCTTGTATATTAAACATCTATTACCTACCTAAAAGGGCAACTGAAACTGGACAATATAATATTATTGGTAATATAAACAAGAGTAGCAGCAGCAGACCTCACTTTTACCTCTCAACTACTTTCCTCCCCTAGACAAATGTAGAGAAAACCGTACTTTGCACTGAATCTCATCCATAACTGGAAAAACAAAACATTGCTATTCTCGGGGGATTTGCCTATATCCAAAATTTCAGTTGTCGTAAAAAATCACCTTCGTTTTAATACACTGTGTTTCAAGGAACAGCCCTCAGAGGAGTTTGCTTTAAACAATTAATGTCCATCTGAAATTTCAATGAGGTAGTCAAGGCACACTAGTGATGTCTCAACAGCTGTTCTCCCTGTCTGCTATATCCCTGCATTGCATACACAGAAAAAACTATTACCAGAAACACAGATTTGCCTGTCAAGAGGACATCACAACACCACACTTCTATGAATGACAGGAACAATTTTTACTCCTGATAACATCAGGAGCAGGGGAATCATGGGATGACAGCGCATTGCTTACAGTCTCATATGAGACCACAGCATGGAAACTTCATTTTTTGTGTGAGATTCTTAAGGGTGGCAGGAATTAAAAGCAAATAAATAAATATAATGCCTATAAAAGCTTTGAATTCAAACGAAAGCAAAAGAAAAACAAGATCACAGTCGACAGTATTACCAATTCTACTTAACCTAGCAAGTTTAATGAAGCCAAAATGCAATTTGAAATTACAAATTATCCAGCACCTTTAAACATTTCTGTAAATAACTGTTAGTTCATAAATTATTTCATTGTTATTACCTCTAAAGAGTTACTTAGTAATGAGTAATTGTACTTCCTAATTATTTAATAGTTACAAATAACTGAATGAAGTAAAAAGTGAGCAGGAAAGAAGTATTCTTCTAGTCTGAATTTCCTAAATGTGTATATAAAACTGATTTTCCAAACATAATTTACAAGCTAAGATATGAAATCCAAAAAGCCTACATGAAACATCTTCCCCATGATTCACAGCAAAACAAATTTTAAAGATCTATAAATTTCTATCAGAACAACACTGTGAACTATGTAACCACAAAAATAAATTTATTTATCAGAAAGCTCAATTTTAGCTTGGTTTCTTCACAGACAATTTATGCAATCCAATAATCTGAGCATCTGCTGGTCACACTACCTTAATCCACCTGGATTATTTTTGAATGATTTTAGCAATGTGTGGGAGAAGAGAACTCTCATGGACATAAAAATACAGCTACTGTAAAAGAGCTGGCAAGTACTTGGTCTGTGTAAGACACGGGGTAATCTATGTAGGGGCTCAACACTGGGACACAAATTTGGAACTTGCTGCTTTTGCTGCCTGTGGTACCAGCTGCGCTCAGCTGATGGCAAATGCAGTCAGTGTTTGCTGGCAGGGTGGGCTGGCCCCTTCTGTCAAAATTCATTAAAACAAAAGCAGAATCGGGAGTTCTGAAAATGAGTGACCAAGCAGCTGTGGCATCAAAAGTTGTGATGCAAAGTTTTAAGGACAAGTTGAGTCCCATGCTGTGTCTACTATTTTTTGGCAAAAAAAAAAAAATCCCTCCACAATCCTTTCCTGCTTGTGTGCGTGCTGGTGAATGCAAGGCATAGATGGGAATTTGTGTCACATGTGGTTTGTGTTATTTCTATAAAAATAGAAACGTAACTAATTACTTTCTGCATTGTACTAACACCAGTTTGTTAGGATCTTCTAAATATGAGGACAAGTAAAAAAAAAATTTGAAGGATCTGAAAATTACAAATCTATGTGGTCTATTGGTAAGCCAATTTATGCAAGGGGGGTAATGCTGCCAGAAAAGTCTACTGGGAAAGGTAATACTCTCCTGTGAGAAGCTGCATATAAACTGTATTTATATGGATATTATTGATGTTTAATTACTCAAGTTCTTGCCATATCACGAGGGAGTGTAAATCCTCATCCATTATTTTCTAGGCAGCAAGTGTACTTTCCATACTTCATGAAAAATTATGCTTGAAAACTATCCCTAATTTCTCAGCCTAACCAATTTTTCATTCGTCTCACAAAATGGCAGATGAAATGCCAAAGGGATTAGAAAAGACAGAAAACTAAATTACACGATGCAAAGGTTATTCCTGCCAAATTCTAAGTAACATTTACAAGCCCATAGCTCCTACAACCAAGATTAGAATAAGTCCCCAAACTCAAGGAGTTTTCTTGTCACAGAACACATTACCTTACCATATCTTGACTGGTCTTCATAACCTTTGCTTGTTCATTGTTTCTGCAGATAGTCTGTAAGTACAGGACTCTGGCTTTTTTTAGGGGCTTAGCAACTTGTACCATCCTCCTGGTTCAAGTGAGACTCTTGCCAGAAATGTTCATCTCTATACTGAGGAAATTATGCTGTCATACAGACCAAGGTGCCAGCAGTTCCATGGACCAAAAAGACCACATCTATGACACTCCACTGAAACAATTTATTGCAACCATAAAAAAGAACCAGATTTTTTTTTCCTGCTCCAATTGATCTGTTTAGTAGAAGTACCCCTAGGATTTATGATCTGATTCCACTCATTAACTACTGAAAAAATAATCAGGAAAGAATTTGGTACAGTTTACATCCAGAAATTGTCAATCTGTCAGAGAGAGAAAAACACATGGATGGCTGGGACAGGCTGCTTAAACAGTCTCAACACTTCATTTTGTGGCAAAGTACTGAAGCACTTACCTCAACATGGGTGGGTTCTGCAGGTGGCTGTGGGGCTTCAGCAGGTTTATCTGCTGGTGGCTCTTTCCCAGAGCTCTGTAGTTGGGAATCCACATATTCTTTTAAGGAATCGAAGTCCCTCTTCCCTTTGTACTGGTCACCCTACAATTATCAAATAGTTTGTGCAACTGTGTATATACAGTTAATCTAGCAAATAAATAATTACCAGAAAAACATAAGATTACCAAGTGTAAGCACTATATTAATAATAAATACAATTAGCTAGCTCTTAAACCGCTCCATGACATTCCTTTCACGCCACGCCAAAAAAGGGAATAATTGAAACATTTTTGTGAAATGAAAGTTGTTTTAGAAATGTAAAGTAAATTTTTGAAACTTTTCCCCTTTGACCTTCTTTCCTCACTCTAGTTAGCTTTTTCAAGGTTGTGTTTTTTTTTTTTTTTTAATATAGAGCTACAGAAAAGAATAAAACACCCATTGCTCTTCGGTGGTGGTCTGTGTTATCACAGTGCTTTGACAGTGCTGAAAACCTTAACTTGCATTTCACCAGGTCACACAGTCTTTCCTCTGACCTACACACTTGTCACATATCCCTGGAAATCCTGAACAGTAAGGCAGTGCACTCTGGGCACCTAAGTTCACCTGGGCGCAAGAGACAACAGCTGCCTCCTGTGAGGCAAACATTTCCAACATCACCACTTTCACGAAAGTCAAGTCCCATTTTTCAACCTGCACATAAAGCAGTCATCCTGTCAAATCAAAGAGTACACAATTTGCCTTATGCTTCCCCATATTTCAAGTACTTTCACAACTCTAGAGAACAAGAAATCGGAGCATTTGTGAGCAGCTTCTAGTCTCGAATCCACTGTTGGCCCTCTTCAAACTAGTTTGTGTGTGATTGCCCTAAGGGGTCTCTGTGAGAATTAATAATTTCTCTTTTCAAGATCATATCTATATCCATTTTGGGTAGAATTCTTGAGGTGTCGGCAACAAGACACATCTCCACTCACAGATGAGGGAGACTCAAGAAACAACATACAATCTTCCATATGTCGGAAGGAAGAACAACATCTCTTCAACTTTCCCACATATTTGGAGTTCCTTCTACACATTTTTCTTCTTTTGTCATTGACAATGTTACTTGTAACTACTGCCCCTTTCCTTGCACTGGCTCAAAATTACCAAGGAAATAATCAAAGCTGATGCAAGAAGCTTGTACCTGCTGGTTTGTATCCATTTTGGCAGGGCAGGGTCAGTGCCCGTTGATTCCTTGCTGGGTTTCTGCCTCATCTAACCAAGAGGGATGGTGTGATGCCAGACTTCATTTATGACAAAAGGGGATGATGGCATTATGGGTAGCAAGTCTGGATGACTGAAGCAGTTCTCTCCCTTACTGAATAGTATGACAGCAGCCAGAGAGATTTTCAGGAATTTCTGGGCCAGATTATGGGAAAGTTTTTGGGGTTGTTTTGTGGTTTTTAAAATAAATTGTATCAGCTCATGGAGAAACATGGGATGGCAATATGCCACCAGGGAATACCACACTGCTAATGGAGAAAAAACATTTTGATGTCAACTGAAATACATTGTTCAGAATAATAGCTGTTTTTTACCAAATATAACAGCACCAATTTTTTTTCTTTCACTGCACTTGATTCAAATAACTCTGAGGAACTCAAACGTCGCTTATTAAAAAGGGTCAGAAAATTGATCTGGCTTGTCAAGGAAAAGGTAACTTTCTTATATCAAGAGAGTATGGTCTGGCAAAGTATCCTGTCATCTAGAACTATATGAAAAATTAAAAAAAAAGCAAGTGGAAAGCCATTCTGAAAAAAACCACAGTACACTTTCCATTCTTCCAACTCACATCATATAAAGACAAAAGTTTAATTAACTGAAAACCTCTAGCCTTGGAGATGCCACTATGCTTGATTTGAGCACTCCCTCAGCTTTCAGTTCTGCTTCTGACATGTGCTACTCAAGAGGCAGCAAGGCTGTATACTTAGGTGAATTAGGCTGGAATTCTAAAATGCAAGTGCTGCTTCATTTAAATTTCCTAGAGTGCCTAATCTTAGAGGGATGCTTAGACCAAAACTCATATGCACTGGAATATACTTAGGGCCAGTTTCCCTGCAGAGTGATACAAAATTGCCAAAAGTAACAATCACTAAACTAGACTGAGTAGCAAAACTCTGATACTGTAAAGGTTTGACAATAAATGCAAGATGAATGGGACAAAAACCCACAGCCCCCCACCCAGTAGGTAAGAGCTAGAAGTGTAGCCCGGGGTTCTCGTGCAGACCGATTTTTAATATCCACTGAATACATTTAATTAACCATGAAATCACAAAATGTATAATGAGTAACACTATGATTTATAATATGCTTATTTACTGCTGTTCATGTATGTAGTATTTATAAATATTTTATTTCCCCATAACTACAGAATATTGTAATTCTTGAATTGCTGCAAGGAAAAATGTCCACTGTGTCACAAGAAGTGCTCAGATTTATAAGACGGAATATTTGCATCTTTAGACATCACTCTGATAGACACTGAGAAAATTGCAGATTTTATAATTAGTATTTCTATTTCAGTTATGGTTTTGTGTTCCTTAGGAAGTAAAGCATAAAGGTACTCAGTAGTGTAACTGGAGATACTGCTTACAGATTTATAAACATTATACCAGTTGTTTGCAAAACACAGATTGCAAAAACCTCTAACTTATCTGTGGACAAAGTCTACCTCTTCCAGTAGCCAATTGAACCCCCAACATCTTTTCTCTCACAAGCAGACTTTTGTGTCTTTTCTTTATCTTATCGTGATCTTTTTTTCCATCCAGAATGCAAGCATAGTCCAAGTACCATTCAGAAAAAACCAATGTGATCTTTTGCTGAACTTTCAGACTCACCTTTTCACCATTCCTAAACCAGAGGAGTGTGGGGTAACCACGAACTTGAGTTTCAGAGCAGACTTCATAATGCTGAGTACAGTCAAGCTATATTTTGGGGGAAAAAACCAAAACTATTCAGTGCCTAAAAAAAACCATACTACAAACATCATAGCCTCCCTTGTTTAAAATCTCAGAAAAATACAGAAACAAGCAATACATGGCTTGGCAAAACTCAGTACCAAATACTGTCCTGAGAATGATCATGCCTGCCTTCCAAACAGTGGTTTGGTTGTATGTGTGTGTGTGTTTATTTATTTTTTTTAAGGAGGGATGGGAAAGGAGGTATGCTAGAAGGAAGTAGTAGCAGTTTTAAAGAACAATAAAGACAATTAAACATTTCAATTAAAAAGTACTTGGTATTCTCAGCTAATAAAATCAGTGCATGGACAACGAGACACAAAACATTAATGTGAGAGAGCTTTAAAGTGAAGACATATTGGCTCATCCATTTATTTCAAGACTGCTCTTTAAAGACTTCAGAAGACATGTCAACAACTAGAAAGCTGACTTCAAGGAAAGCTCCAAGTGCATAGCAATATTCAATTCTAATATGGCAAAAACCAATCTGTAAAGTTATTTATCATCTTTTTTGAAGCAACCAAGAAAAAACAAAGGTAACAAGCACTGAGCCTTTGCTCAACACAGCACTTGTATTTTGGATTTTACATTAGAAACACTTCAATCCAGATCACTGAAGATCAATTCTAAAGATTAAATGGTGTTAAAACATTATTCTCCCAGATTAGATGAAGGTCATGGTTCAACCTTCTTAGAAACAGCTGTGTTTCCTGTTTACTTACAGACTTACAATCTTAGCCAAAACATGTTTCAAATAGTTTCACAAAGTATATAGTTACACAAAATTGTCTAGGCATCAAGACAAATCTAGTGGCTCTATTAAATAGCAAGTCTCAGCAACACGAACTGCAAACACAACAGACAACTAAATACAACAGAAATTTTGAAAATATTTTTTATTTTTCTCTGGGTACCAGAGAATGGTGACTTCAAAAAATATTTAAGCTAGGCAACAATTTCTTAGGACAGCAAATATGAGTCTCAAAAAGGACAGACAGCACCAAAGGAGAAATAGATTCTGCTATTTTATTCCCAGAGGGAATTTCATTTTATATCCACCAGGTCCCAAAATTATGTATGTATGTTTTCTTTGAAGTCCAACTGTCCTTTTAGATATATCTATGTGTATATATATGTTTTCTCTAAAGTTCAGCTATGCTGACCTTCTCTGTACATCTACAGTGTACCTGCATCAGCAGATTTTCAAAAGCATTAAAAAAAATGTTTAAAAAAAAGACAAGCTCATTGCCCCTAATAGAGCTGAAAGTGATGTAAGGGCAGAGGCAGGGGAGACAGCAGAGAGAGAGCCCCTCTGCAGAACTGACAAAACTGCTGTCATGCAGTCTTTCACGTCAGTGGGACCACTGAAAGCTTAAGGACATGAGGGCAGTCAGATTTCCACTGTTGGCAAATACAGAGGGATTCACCTGGACGTAGGTATGGGTCAGCAAATAAAGCCAGTAACTGCAATTGCCAGACCACCTCCATACCTCTGCACAGAAGTCATTCCACGTACAAGTAACAAGCTCCCATGGTAAATACACCACAGAACCTGGTTATCAACCCTAAGGGAAATAGTAAAGCAGGACAAGACATCAATTTTTAAGGTATAAGACCCTTTGAAACCTTTAAGAAGTTTTATGGAGGTAAAGAGGAAAGAAAAACAAAACCAAAACCAATAAAGAAATGACTCATCATAAGGAGCCCAGTAGGGCTAAAGCTTGCTAGGGAATCCAATGCTGTAAAGAACAAATTAGAAGTCACTTTGCCACTCAAAATAAATACTGAAGCCTATCAAGTTCTGACAAAGCAGACACATAATAAGAAGCAAGTGTCAAAATATTATTCCTCGTATCTTAAGTACGCAGTAGACTTATTCCCAGTTCTCTCTGAAATACAGAGTTAGCTGTTTTTGTAACAAGTCCTTGCTGAAAATGAGGGAGTTCTTTCAAGTGTGAATATGTGAGGGGAAAAAAACCCCACAACTCAAACTTAAAATAGAAACTATAACTATAAAAGGATTTAAGAGGTGACAAAACAATTGCCGTTTGCAAATCATAGCACAAAAAAGCACAATACTTGGCTGAAACATTCACTGACACAAACCACATTTTCAGATTAAGAGCACTTCACCTACCTTGCCAATCTTGACAGTTTCTGAATGCTCAAAGGCTTGAGCCAGCTGTTCCCAGGTTGGGGCCAAAGCCTTGCAGTGACCACACCAAGGGGCAAAGAATTTGATGAAGTGATTACCTTTTAAGTCAAAAAAGCCAAAAAATGTTTAACTCACTTGGAATGAACTTGGCTGCAACTAAAGACTCGCTATTAACCTCAGGCTGTAAATTTATCATGGTATTTCCTGAGTTAAAGATAGGAAACACTGTGAATCAAAGGCCAGGACAAAATACTTCAGCAATTAGGTTTTCAATACAGTATGCAGTTCCAGGGCATTGCCAAATTTCCTGAAAATCCAAACAGCTTCACAATCTCAAGCCAACAAATGAGATCTTGGTATTTTTAACTGGTATTTTTAACCTAACTGTTTACCTCAGTGTCAAATCCTACCATGTCATTCAGTTGCCCTGTTACAGAGTAGAAAGAACTACCAAGGAACACTTATTTATAACAGCATACACCAAAGTCTTAGACTTCAACTTAATGCAGTGGTGTTTTCTAAGAAATACTTAATCCCATAAGGTACCTAAAAAATTGTTTTCAGTTTTCCATTCTCCTTTTCCTCGTCCCCTCTTTGTATTTTCATGTCAACTACACAGAATTCACTGCCTGTAATAGATTTTTGAGGTATTTTATACACAGGACACAGCTACCTCCTACTAATGTTTAGTTTAAAAGTATATTAACTGCAAAGTATCAGAATATGTCATTTCCATCAATTGAGATTAATAATAAAAGATGGAGCACATTGTTGCATGCATCGAGGCAAGGCTCTGTTAAAGCAAGATGAAAGAACAAAAAGTCAACCTTGCAGGTGTAACTGCTAAGCCTCCTGTTAAATTTAAACACTGACTTTTTTGTAACTGAAGTCAAGAGACGACAACAGATTTACAGATGATCATAAACCTGCACAACCACGAGATAGGACTATGAAAACTTCTCCTCTGTGAAGACCAATGGATACATAATAAAGATAATAGTACAACAAAAATATTAAACCATTTACACGTACGCTGAATTTTACAGTCTGAGAAGATAGTTAACAAAAGCTTAACATCTCCATGGCTTAGAGGAAAATGTATTAAGAATTTTGATTTAATTCTATGTTAGGCCCCAGAGGCTGCAATATTTTAAGTTAGCTGCACAAAATGTTCTTTTACATTTGAAAATATTTCTAATCAGTCAATGATTACTTTAAGAAGCTCTAGTATCTACCTCACTAGTGGTATCAGATGGGCACAGACATTTAATTTCATCCAGTCTTTGGTTTTTGAAAAACAGCTACAGTAGGATCATTTGTTGCCATGCCAGCCCAAAGTTTAAATTGCAAGATTTTGCTCATTCTCTTAAAAACCAACCATGGGGCTTCACAACAGTGCGGCGGTTGAAATTCCTCTCATTAAGTATCCCCCTTGGCATTAATTTTAAAGTTTCCAGACAAAATATATTTTTAATGGCCAAACAGGTGAAGTGTTTTGCCCACATTAAATTCCGGAGGAAGGAAGCTAAACAATATCAAATAAAGGGATAGACTGGAGTGGGATGGAGGCTGTAAGGAGGAAATGGATGGATTATACTTATCCAAAACAACAGCTTGGGAAAAGAAAAAGCCAGCAGCTAGGGAAGGAGGAAACGGGACTTGCAAAAACACAAAGTGAGTGGCAAGGCTGTGACCGAGTAAGGAACTTGGGAAAAGAGATGGTTTAATTGAGCAAGCCCCACTAGCTTGTTCGCTGTGATTAGGGGCTGTAATTTTATTGCCTTTCGAGTGCTGTTCTTAAACTTTCTCATAGCCTGCAATATGTAATTAAACTACTGCATCTTACACAGTTTGTGGTTTCATCCTTTTTCCCTAAATATTACTGGAAAACAGAAGTGGGAAGAAGGCACCCTGAGAGATAACATTTCTGGTGCCGATTTCCCACTATGAATGCCTCTGTAAGCAAGTTTCTCTTCTTAAGACAAAAACCAAGTTACCTTCTGCTATGTGCATCTTGAAATTATCTGCTGAGAGTTCATACATCCCCTGCTTAGGTTCAGGGGCTTTTGGTGGTTCCACATCAGCTTCTGAATCCTATTCATGAGAAAAATTAACTTTTAATTCCCTTGTACAGTTAATACACAACATTTGATTCCTGTATCACACCATTCTATCATAGTGCTGTAGTCTATGTACTCAGAAATTTTAAATTCCTAAAGCAATGTCCTTATTTAGCTTGATTTAGGTATCTAATGTTTCCTAGCAAATAAGTACTTGAAAGCAAAATTACCTAGAGGTCTTTAAGAAAAGGTTGGATGATATACTTTGTGGCATGACCTAGATATTAGGGTAGTGTGTTATAGGTAGGATGATGTGTTGGTAGCAGGATGGCAACAGGTTAGGTAACAGGTTTGGCTAGGTTAGGTAATAGGTGATAGGTTGGACTTGATGACCTCTATGGTCTTTTCCAACCTTACTGATTCTGTGATTCTGTGAGAAGGAGTGCCACACAGAGCAGAGCTATCACAGCCAGTGGAATAACAGTCTTCGGGTTCAGAGCAGTGATTGCTACGGCATTAATCGCATCACCACATATCAATACACTCAAATTACATAACAGTTCCTCCACAGCATCACACATCAACCACATCTGCCCTTGCACCACTTTCAGTGGCCTTCGGGCTATTTTAAAATAGCTAGTGCAAAAGCTACTTTCTGCTTCCCTCAGGCCAGAAGGGATGCTCTGTACGTAATGGCTCCATGAAGCCACCAACAATGGAAACAGCGAACACTTCATGCGTGCAACTTACAGCGAACTAACTGGCACTTCAGCAAGAGCAAGGGAATGCTTTGTAGACACTAGGGTTAGATAGAGCTGGAAAGAATTTTTTTTAGGAACCTCAAAGTGCATTTCTTAAAATAGTTCAGCATTTAGTGTTTCGTTATTAAAATCACCATGTTAGTTTAATCAAGCTCTAACTGTGGTTCAGCAATCATCAAGGCTTTTATCTCGGTTAGAGACAGCAAGCACAAATTTAATTTTAGGCAAGGCTTGGCTACTAGATGTGAATGCTACCCCTAAACTCAAGGGTTGTCCTAGTAATAGTATTAGCTTATCTTACTTAACCAATTATTTTAACTGTTAGGCCACAATATTAACAAATAGTAACTGAGCTAAAGATGGCATCCATATTTTATGAGCTAATTAAGCCAAATACAAATATGATTTATAAGGTAGTAGAGCTAAATTGCTTTTCTCAGCCTAGAAACATTATGACCAAGAGGTATAAACTGAATTGACAGCAAGAACTGTACCTTGAAATGTCAAAATTATAAACATTAAAACTGCACTATGTACTGCAGTTTGAGCAGGTCACAGGATGACAGTTTTAATTACTACTCTTGACTATTGTGTAAGCTGTTTCATATTGATTTTGCGACCTGACTTTTATTCTCAGGAGCAGATTTCCTCCCGGAAAATGAAACCTGACTTAAAGAAGTCACAGATAAGCAAGTCTGCAGAACAGAGCGCTTCCTTTTCACTTACAGATGGTTCCTCATTTAGTTTCTCCAACATCCAGTTTTCCAGTGTCTGGAAGTCTCTAGGGCCTTGGTATTTCAGAGGTTCTTGTCCTGGTTTAAGCAGCTTTAGGCTAAAAGAGAAAAATGTAGAAAAGAGTGAGGCAAAAAATTTCACAGAGGAAACACTCTCAGAAAGCCAACGTGCTTTGCTAATCCACACCAATGCAGCTCCGGCTGCAGTAACAGATCTCTTGACTACATTAACATCAGCATCAGCCATCTCCCTCAGCTTAAAGGGTCATGGCTACAACTCAAGACACCTTTTCATTCCCATGTAAGCTTTTACAGGTTTTTTAAATAGCATGAAAGAAATACTATGCCAAAAATCAACACAGTCTAATACTACTTTGATCAATAAGCAAGAGCAAATTTAAAATTGCAGCATTTCATTCTGTGAATTCCATTTAAGTTTGTCACATCCATTTTGTTTTGTTCACCTCTCTTCATCAGCAAAGGAAAAATACCTAGCAGTTACTTTCCTGAGAAGTTCTTTCTCATCTTTTGTACCCAGGCTGCTCTTGGAATGTAGGACTTTTCATGGGGTATTAAACTGATTAAAACCACACTGAAACAAGCCAATAGGACAAGGAGATAAGTAGGGATTCAGACTTCATGATTGTCACATTTAATAATTGCTATAAAAACTTTTCCATAAACTACATAAAGCTTCTACTATTAAATATTTAAGTTAAAATTGGAAATATATTTGATAAAGGAGTGTTATTGAATTATGACCTGGTCTTATGTCTTAAAGAAAATCAGACTTTCAATTAATACTGTTGTCTAGTCCTCAGTTCCCCTTGCCAAGCTATCATGTTGTATGGCTTCTTTTGTTTCTTGAAATGTTTTTTTCTCTCTTCTTGTTCCACAGTTGGAAAAAATGAGTATATTAAAGTGTTGAAAAACCACATAATGCAAATGCATATATTCAAAACAGATAGAAGTTCTCACTCTCATTTCTATTTAAGGCATTCTTGAATGTTCCTTGTGATGATAGAGAGACAAAATCATAAGGAAACAACAAAACCTAAAGAGAGTAACATCTAAAACACACCTCATGGCAGTATTTTTTACAAGTGACAAAAAAATAAAGGTAACAGCTTAAAAAAGCATCTGCACCTTAATTTTCTTCAAAAAAGGTTAAGTTTTCTCTGGTTCAGTTAATAATTCTGAGACAACTAATAATTCTGAGACAACTGCACTAATGAGTGCAGGGACCTGCTCAGTCAGTTTTATTCTCAAGTGATGAAAAGGGGATGCAGCCTCTCCTTTGACAGGTCTTAGGACAAGCAGTGTAGGATCAGCACATGCTGGACTTGTGACAATACCTCTGTGCCTGAGGAAGCTGTGAAATTTCCCTTGCTGGAGGTTTATAAAAACAGGCTAGTTTAAAACCAACTCAGACAGGAAGAGAGTTGATACCATGAATTCCCCTTCATCTCTGTATTTCAATCACTAGCAGACGACTGTCTGGTTATTTATACTTTTCAAGCAGATGAAAGCAAGCACTAACTATTCCTATATATTCAATGACCTTTAAGAGCAGGGGGGGAGAAAAAAACCTCAGCAGTTACCTATCCATTGATTTTTTTCTTATTCAAAATCTCTGCCGTTCTTTCTGTTTTACAAGGAACAGCACCACAACATAATCTATTCAAATATGCAAAGACAACCAATGCTCACTTTTGGAGATATTAAAATATAACTGTAATATTCATTATTTCTTGGTATTTCTAGTGGAACTAAGCCACACGCTGCCCTTAAGGACAATTCCTATCTCAACAAGGACTATGCTATTTATAACTCTCAGCTTCTACTCAGCTGCACTCATCTGCATCCAAGTGGGTGCAGCCAGAAGCGTAAGAAAAGTTCAGGCTGTTGCTGGGGTTGGCAAAAACACTAGACAAAGTGAGCAAAGGGAAGGAAGCTGAAAAACACAGGCTGTGCAAGGACTAGAAATTATTACATTCTCCACTTAGCCCCACTGACTAATTAATAAAGCAGTTGAAAAGATCCCATCCATTTTTGCAAGAAGCTTTAAAGAAGACACAAGGGAAAAAAATATTCCTTTGCTCCTCGGCAGTTAAAAACGAATACACATATTTAACCCCAAAGCACTGACATCTCATAGATGTTCTAGACCATGTTCTGCCTGTCAAAGTCAAGGTAGTAAGGCACACATTCTTTATAACTGGATAAGCAGAACAGCCTTAAAATACAAATTAATTCCTTCCAGATCAATATAAGAAAACTTTCCTAGGTAGGAATCTATACATCACCACTGCTATGCTAAGTAGTACTACTCATTTATTAATTTATGAGTACTAGGTACTAATACTAGGTTCACTAAAAATCCAAGAGATTACCTCTAGCTGTGAATGCTGCAGTGTACTGACAAACTGGTGACAAGTTATTTTTTAAAAGTCTTGTTACCAGAAACCAGCTCCATCATGCATATCACAGCTGTATAGTGTACTGTTTCTGGAGAAAGAGGTACTCCCAGAGAAAAGAAAGGGACAGTTCTGGACTTCATTTAAACACAGACATGGTCCAAGACATGAAACAGTTTCTTGAAAAAAATAAAAGAGCAACAGTAGTATGTATCACATGACACTTGGCAACATGGTAAAAAGGCTTGAAATGAACATATCGAGTCCAAAGAGCTACAAAGCAACCCTCCAAAAATATAGCTTAAAAGTTAGCGTCAGGAAATTGGCAGAGGATTACGGAAAACTAAACCAGAAAAATAGGAGCAGACATCCTTTTATACTTACGTAGGGTATCCTCGTACGCCAAATTCAGAGCACAGTGGAACATCTACAGTACAATCCACTTTAACAACATAGACGTGCGGGTTTTCCATGTTGTTGTATTTATCTCCCAAATCATTCCAAGTTGGCTGGAGACGCTGACAATGTCCACACCTGTGACAGAAGGAACAAGATTTAAATCAGAAGTTAAATCAGAAGTGCAGTGGGGTCTCCTATATCACAGACCCGCGGTCTTAATCGGGCTCCACGAAGCCCTACTTTCCGCGTTGAATGGCAGCTCATTAATATGCAAATTTGCCCTGCACCCTCACACATCCCCCGGCGCTGTTCTGGCACCGTGTTGCTGTGTATCGGTTGCCGCGGCGGCCGTGCCGGGGGGGTGGGGAAGCGGCAGGGCCGCCGCAGCCGGGACAGGGCGAATGCAGTGGCGGGGCTGCCACGGCAGCTGTGAGGGTTGATCTGCATATTCATGAGTGCCTAATTGAAAATTCCCGCATGCCAGGTTGCGCATGCGCAGTTGTGAAAAGGGGCCTCCTTCATCGCTACAAAATCATGCCGCTAAGATCTGAAGCCGCAATATGAGGGGTGCAGAGTGCAAGGGGGGCGACTGCATTTCATACTTGAGCACTGTTACACTAAGCCACACCAAATACTATGAAGAAATGTAGCACGCTGCAAACACACCTGATGTAAAAATCATCAAGATTTGAGAACTTCTTGCCACTATCCTTTTATATTACAAATCCTATGAATACTCCCTGAACTTAGTGAGGCTATTAATAGCCAGTATTGCACTTTTCTAGAAAAATCCTGTGAAGCTGTCCAGCTTTCTTTTCACTCTAATATTTCAGAATACTTTTTTTTTAAAAAACCAAAATGCAGATAAGAAGATAATGATTTCTAGTCTCTATGTAAGGCCACGTTCACTTCTGTATTCTACAGGAATTGTGGAGTTGTACCTCTACAACTGGAATTGTAACTCACAAGTCAAGAAACACATGAGGACTGATTTCTAACAGGATTTTCTGAAATCCTCCTAACCTTTGCTCTGCCCCAGCAGCCCACAGAAAACTGGTCTCATACAGTTGCTACAACAGCACCTCCCCAGAAGCAGAAAATGGCTATTATTCTTCTGTTTTCTTAGTCTTTCAAGTCATTATAGAAATATCCTATTCCTCAAACTATGATGAAAAGTTTTAGGAATGGATTTTCATTTCTCTTTAATGGCTGCTTTTGCCAACCCTTCAAGAAATCTAAAAATACAAAATTGGACTGAAACAAAACATCCTCAAACTGACAGCAAGAAGGCTGTTATTGCTTGGCATTACCTAAACCATCTACTTGGTAAGTAACAATTAAAACGGTATTAGGACTTTGGAGAAAGTTGCTCCCACTTAAAACAGTGTCATTTACCTGTAGAAAAGTTGCATGGATTCCCACTTTTTCCAAGTATCCTGATATCATTAGAAGAAAAAACAAACAAAAAGCCAAACAAAAAACCCTAACCACAAAAAAAACACCACTCTAGAGATTTACTTTAAGATACAGAATGGCAGTCAGGTACAGTGGGTCACATATGCTCCCACTACATGGGGGAATACAACCTCCCATGTGATCATGTTCTGAATTGTCATGGTAAAGGGATACAATGTGTTATTATTATTAAAATCAAATATTCCTTTAATATTTAAAGTCTGAGTGACGTCCCTCCACAGTCAAACTCTTTAATGGAGCTCGAATTAAGAGGAGGACTTCAGAGTCTCTGCTCCTTCCTCTAGCAGATGCAGTGATTCTATACACCAAATGAATACTGGCTGGTGTTAAAGAACAGAGCATGGAAAACTAGGTAAGGGAATCTCACGTAAATAACCCATGTTTTTTAAGTGCAACAGAGCTGCCTTGTCCATACTTAACACTGTGATCTCTGCCATACACACTCCTTTCATTTCTTTTTTGGATTATGGGAACTATAATTGAAAATAAAGCAGAAAAAATATTCATATGTAACAAGGCCACAGAAAATCCACTTTAGTATAGTGGTGAGTGTCCCCGCCTGTCACACGGGAGACCAGGGTTCAACTCCCGCCAGGGAAGCAGTGGTGTTGTTTAAGAGTTGGACTTGATGATCCTTGTGGGTCCCATCCAACTCAGAATATTCTGTGATAAGCAACACTGTGATAAGCAAAAGCTCCATAAAAAAACCAACAAAACCCAAAACATAACCAAGCTAACTAACCCCAAACCCTGCTTCTTGTACACCAATAACATCAAGAGGTATGGGTGGAAGAACATTATTTGCAAGAGTCTGCAGACAGGCTGCCCATTTTAATTTAAAGCAACCATGTGCCACAGGTACTCGTGCTCAGTGATTATTTTGCTGTGGCAGCGTCTACAGAGTACCAGGCTGTTCTAACTCATACTGACAGGTCAGCATTCCTCCCACGTTATCAGCATTTCTCATCTGCAACACTGGATGGCAGACTTCCTGAGCCACTATGAGAAGGGAGGTACAGGTACATAAGGAGCGTAGGTATCAAAACTGCAGATACTGGTAACCCCTCTGCAGTCATTGGGGAGCACAGACACTTCCGGAGGCCACCAGTAAAGCTTGAGCTCTGCAGCCAACAACGGCAACTCCACAGCAAGATATAGCAGAAATCCTTATCCAAGTAAAAATGTAGACATGTATAAGAAGCACAAGACCAGTCTTGTGGACAAAAGAATAAGAAGCACAAGACCTGGACAAAAGAAGCCAGCTAAGGTAAAATCCAGTCAACAGAGTTCCATTAAGCAGCAACAACTGGTGACCAAGTCTGCTGCAGCAGACTTCCAGAGGTTTGCCAAGGAAGAACACATGTTGAAAAGATCTGTAAGAGTCAAAATAATGTAATGAAACTACTCATTTGAGATTCCTTTCAACTAAGGAACCACAAGCCTTCTTGCCCCTCTGTAGAAATGCAACTAGCATGGCGAAAAACTTAAAGAGTATCTTGTGCCACCAAGAGAGTAATCTGCTCACTGTTCTGTCCCCAAGTGTAGCTGCCAAGTGGGAAACTTTATGAACAAAAACCTTACGGCAAATGACTTGGAACGCTCTCTTCTTGGAGTATCCCAAAATATTTGAAACAAATGTAGGAACTCATGTACCACCACTGTTCAGGAGTGAGGTCCTCAGCAACATTTGTTTCGAGAATCTGGAAGAGAAGGGTAACGTCAGCTCTAACCCAAATCTTACTGGTAGCGTTGACGATGCAACATTACCAGCATTCATATAAATGTGAAAGAAATCCTAGCTGAACATTGGGCTCTTTGCTGGGTTTCTCCCTTGTAGCTACAGAGAGAGGTCTGTGAGAAGCATTAGGAGATTAGCACATCACCTTCGAATAGGGCAAGAAGCTCCAATATAGACTCCAGGGCTGTCAGGCTGCCCCCTGATCCCACTGACAATAAAACTACTGGTGTGCATAAGCACTTCTCTCAGGCACTTGGATGTTCCCTTTGTTCTTCTCTTCCCCTTGGACCTGAAACCTGGCCCTGTTGCTGCCTGTCAGCAGCCAGAAGCCCAGAGCAAGGGCCCTGAAGCCAAGACCCAGAGATCTGGAGGAGATTTGCTAAGCATGAGAACAACATCCAGGGGAGGCTCAACAACTCTGGAAAATGACACAGCTCCCTCACATTAAATTGGGAGGAGATCCTCAGCCCTCCCATGGGAACACCACGATCCAGGTTTGCAAGGCCAGTGCTCCTTTTGATGCACACGGAGGATGTGCAGCACACACTAGACTCTGCAACAGCCCTTTTGGCACAGGGTCTCCTACAAACAGTGTGGCAGGATAAAAAAAAGGCTCATCTGGTTTTAGGGATGCCTGTGAAACAGTCAGATGACATGAGGACAGACACGGATATCACCACCACCTGAAAACAGAAGAGAGCAGAAGCACTCCTGCTCTACACAGGCATTTCTTAGGCCTTACAGGACTCTCGGGCACTTCACCAGCAAGTCAGGCGTCCTCCACTTTTGTGATCTTCAGAGAATAAATGCATCATCTGCTCTTTCAAGTTTTTACTTAACATTTTCACATGACATAAATAAGTCAAAGTTAATAACAACTATAAAAAAAATAGTTCCTTAGTTTCAAAAGGAAATGGTTTTCCATTATTGATTTCAAGGCTCTCATATGCCTAAATGGCACCATGTACCAATGGATAACTTTTGGATCAAAACATAACTTTTGGATCAAAATATAACTTTTGGATCAAAATATAACTTTCACGTATTGTTCCTTTAACTTTATTTTAGCTGAATTAAAGAAAGTTCAGGGTTTTTTTTTCCCCAAGTTAACAAAAAAACCCAACCAAACACCCCTAACAACAAAACTCCCAATAACGTCTACTAGATATCAGTAAGCCAGATAAAAAAAATAAGGTAGGGGAAGAGGCATAGAAAACAGAAGAATATGAAAAACCATTAGAAACACCCAGAGATGAGATGTACTGTTCTCTTGACCAGGAATATCCAGCAAAACACTGTTACCTCGTCCCTCTCAACCATTCCTGTGCCAAACATACCAGTCCAGGACAAAAGCCCAGCAGGTCTCTTGGAAAGCCAAGAACTCTCCAGCACTGCCAGGGATACCTGTGGCCTTGGGGACAGAACAGTACAGCTACAGCTTTCACCTGCAAACTTGTCTTAAATTTCTGTAACGAAAGCATCTGCTAACCCTGGGGTGGGGGACACGGGCTAAGTAAGTGACGGCTGCCCAACCGCAACCGAGCTCGGTCTCTTTGAGGAAGGGCGTGAAACAGAGTGCGGGGAGGGACCAGGCTGACCCAGACTCCCACCGCGGGCCCCCTGCCAGGGGCACTGCCTACGGCTCGGGCTCCATGACCTCGGAGATCTTTCCCAACCCAGCCGCTCCTGGCATTCCGGGGAGGGGGCGGTCAGCGCGGAGGCCCAGGCTGGGCAGACGCGACGGGTTTCGGCTCTCCCCGCCCCGGTCCCCAGCCCGCCCCGCAGCCACCGCCTGCCATTCACCGCGCATCCCCCCCCNCTTTTAAACACTATATTGGTTGGATTGATCAATAGATTTATGTAAAAATTTTAGATAGTAACACACGCATGCATAGTCCTTTCTGGAAATAAATAATGTTATAAAAGCTTTAAAATGTCCCTTGGTTCTCCTGCCCTGCACATCTCACTTGCTTCTAGGAGAGGGGTGCTCACACTGCTGAGGGTGTGCAAGTCATAACAGTGTAACAATAGTGCGTAACAATAATCTGTACATAATGATAATAGTATTTGCAGCAAATAATACTAAAAGATAATCAGTATGAGATAGCTGCAAGCTAATATAACACAGGAGAGGGAGAGTTTTATTTCACAGAATCACAGAACAATTTCAGTTGCAAGGGACTTTAAACATCATTGAGTTCCAACCCCACTATCATGGGCAGTGACATCTTCCACTAGATCAGGTTGTTCAAAGCCTCATCCATCTTAGCCTTGAACATCTCTAGGGATGTGGCATCCACAATTGCTCTGGTTAACCTGTTCCAGGGCCTCACTATCCTCACAACAAACAATTTCTTACATCCAATCTAAACCCACACTATTTGGGTTTAAAGCTATTGCCCCTTGTCCTGTCATTCTATGACCTTGCCCAAAGTCCCTCTCCAGCTTTCTTGTGGGCCCTCTTTAGGTACTGGACGGCTGCTCCAAGGTCTCCTTGGAGCCTTCTCCAGGCTGAACAACCTCAACTCTCTCACCCTGCCTTCCCAGGAGAGGTGCACCAGCCCTCCAATCATCTTTCTGGCCCTGCTGTAGACCTGCTCCAACATGATTTCCTTGTGCCTTCTATAATTCCTTCTATTTTAATTACTTTTCAGTTTAGATTTTATCTTCAAGTCCATGAGTTTGGGGATAACGAAGCGGGTAATAATCAGGGACCTGCCTTATTTAACAGGAAAGTGCATTTCCCTGAAAGAGTCAGGCAACTAAAAAATTTGTCATGCACACATACACACAGACAAAAGGCTGACCTTTATACCTGTAAAGATCTGCGCTGCTGTAACAGCAGAACTTAGAACCAGCAAGACAGGCTCATCCTAGCACTGTTCTGTTTGCTGACAAGCTGCTGCTTGAAGTCAAGGGCACGTATGTGCCCTGACAGGTAGAATTCACGTCAAATTGTATCCAATAGACTTCTCCTTCCCCATACGATCTCCTCTCTGCAGGCTTCACTCTAACTTCACCTCTTACATAGGATTAACACAAGGAAGGACCAGGCTGTTCTGCCCATGTACCCATCTCGTTTCCTGTGCTGGTTTCAACTCAGAGCCTATGCTGACTCTGGTTGCTCAGCTCACTTTTACACTACAGTATCTTTTCAGAGGCCATCCTTAAAGCCAACAAGAACCACTTATTTAAAATAAAGTGACTCTAAAAATCAGAATTATAGATCTCTTCAAAAATTTTACATTACTTTTGAAAGCCTTCATCTGCCTCAAAACTAAGCTTCCAAAACCTCCTTATTATGTATACATGGAACAACTACAAAAAACTCAAACTGCATTTACTACCAAGCTAGAAAAAAGGGCAAACCTTGAGTGTCCAGAAGAGTAGCTCAACACCGAATCAGAACTTAAGAACAAATCTGTAACCTTAAGTGCAAAGCAGCAGCCCCTTTTAAAAACAAAGTTTCTTTCTGTGCTCTTCAAAGTACATAACTGACTAATCATGGCTTGAAAAGAAGAAAAAAAGAAGACAGGTGCAGATTATTTCCCCTCTTCAGCGTCTGAAAAAATCCAACAAACCCCCTAGACAAAAAGGCAGTATCAGAGAGGGTGAGAATTACTGATTCTCAGAACCTGAAGAGCACTGTCCTGATACAACCAGGTGAGCCATCCAACCACAGAAAGTACCTCCCCCTGTTATGCAAGCTGGTTTCTTTTCCCTGTGAGTATATTTCTGGTCTGCTTTTCCTCTATACATTGAACACATTTAAAAATAGACTTCTAAATTAAAGACCTTCTTACATTAATTAAAAATGAACCAATTAAAAGCTATTTTGACTTTTTTTTTTTAATGAATGTGTAAATTTAAGGCTTCCATCTAAGATATATACTACTGGAAAATGACAGAAACACAGTATCATATTCAGTAGAAACATGAGTATAATAGTTCAACATTCCCAAGATGAACAGGTACAGGTTACAATTAAGCTCTCATCAGCTAGCAAGAATTACTTCTAGGTCAGAACTGCCAATAAGAACAAATCTTTCTCTGAGAATACCTCTTTCCTCTCCCTAAAATGCTAATAAGGTTAACATTGCTTTTGTAAATTAGTGTTTCCTGCTTGCTGGTTTGCATCTTGATTAAAATTTAATTATTTTATCCACCACCTCACTCTGGGTCCCTGCTCCCTCGACCTTTGGAGCTCCAAAACTTTCTTTTTAGCTCTTATCCTCCTGTTTCTATTAACTGCATTGTGAAAACAGAGAGTTTTCCGAGAAGAACAGTTGAAATAGCTTTGCAGGTAGCCTGGTGGGAGCTTTTCTCTCTCTAAGGTCGCTTGGAAGAACACTCACAAATGTTTCACACAGCCTGAGTTGTATCCATGTCTTGTCACACAAGGAGAAGGCATATCAGGTAAGGGGTGATATACAGGAAACTTCAGACAGTCTCGAAGTCCCTATTCCCTCACTCTTGCTGTGATTTTCCACCTTGTAGTCCTCTTACCCTTATTGCACATCCATACTGTACCTCAGCACAACATACGTACCAGAATCACCTGCCCTCCTGCTTCTCCAGCCAATGAGCATCTGCCTCCTGTGCCCCTAGATGTGTTTCTAAGAACAGCCAGTTCCTGCTCATCAGCCAGGGTTTCCTCCCAGATGAAAGTGACTGATACCGAGGAGCTGAACTTCCCAGATGCCAGTCCCAGGGTAAGCACTGTGGAGCAGCTAAACAGGGAGCACCTGGAGCAAATGGTCCCAAGGACAGTCACTAACGGCAATACTTGCTGCAATTGCTCCTCACTGATCAGGAGTTCATAGCAGCTCGTTCCGGATGACAACATATATCTAGGAGAAAAAGTATTAAGAAAAAGAAAACTACATGTGGCAGCTGATATTTGCAACAACTGGTCCAAACTAACCTCCTAATCAAGAGAAAATTGCCAATGCTCAGTAAATATCCCACACTGTTGATCAGAAACAGGGGCTTATGGTTGGATGTGATGTCATCAGTCACTGCTGATTAAGATTCCCAGAGAATCCTACAGCCCCTCTGCATGTATACCATCTCCCAAGGTCCTCCATGTTCTTGACCTCAGTTATGGAAGCACAATTTATCTCAAAATCTTTGCAGAGAAATAATCCTGATACTCCAAACCTAGCTCACTGCCTCTTAACTCCCCATGCAACCAGCTGCCTCTGGCTGAGAGGTACAAGCTTATTCCTAGGGGATGTTTTGGCCAGCAGAAGTGAAATAGGACAAACAATTTATTTATTCACGTGTTGTTCTTGGACAAAGAAAGTCATTGGTGGGCAGTATGTACTCAGGATGGCTGTGCATTGCATAGGTCTAATGTAAATGTTTTCTAGGACCAAGGGAACCTAGGGCTTGAAAATATCTGAGTGGATGGATAACCCTCATTCTGCTAGATAATGGCACTGTACAGTGATACTTGTAAGCTGTCTTAGCTCTATGGCAAAATACATGACAGGCTAGGGGTATTTTTGCCTGCATCACTCTGGAAGTTAGTTCCTTTTCTAGGATTATGAAATTTTTCATAGTCACTCTATATTTATTTATAGCTCATTCATACCAGGGTATTCCTGGGCCAACATTGTCCTTCCAATGAAATATTTTTTTTCCCCTCTGACAGTACTTAGAGGTAGTAGTGGCATCCTTTCTCAGCTTTTGTTCTGCTAGACTAAACAAGCCAACAGCTCCCATTCATGCCTAAGTACCATGCCACAAATCTCCTGCACAAACCAGACTATTGTCTGGCAAATAAATATGGACTGGCAAATAAAAACATTCATCCTCTCATCCATTCCCACACAACCAACTAGCAAATTTGTTCCAACACCTTTACATCTCTCTTTTCTTAAACCCCATTAAAATATTAAATGCATCTCTAAAATGGAACTAATATCTAATCTAAGAGTTTGACTTTTTTGCAGGTGTTTCCTTTTCCATTCATGTCACAGACAACTACTTCCCTTCTGTGGCTCTGACCTCAAAAGGTGATATTCTATATGCATTCAGTTTGGCTCCTTTTTTTTGTGTGTGATTTTCTGGCTGGCAACCAGTGTACAATGAGAGACTGTCCCACTTGATAATGTCCAGAAATAGGTGTACTGACTGTCACACACACGTGTGTCACACTTTTTTCTCGTCTATATTACTCAGGTAATAGAGGACTATTTGCAGGTGGTGAAAATGACCCCTCAGAAGCAGTTTTGTTGCTCTATTTTTTGTAGCTTCCCATTTCTCACATTTTCCTGTTTTAAGGACTTTGCTAAAGCCAGGCTTGTTTCCTTAAAAGCTTCCTGTTTCTGATGTGTATCTTAGAACAGCTGCTGAAGTTGTGTCTCCAGAGGATGCAGATGTCTGGGAGCAGTGAGGAAAAGCAAGAAGCTGCCTGAGAAAAAGAAATACGAAAATACCAGCAGCATCATCCAGCTCATAATTCAGAAATGTTTTACCTAAATCTTCTTCCTCCTGTGATAACAGTGTGCACACACTTCTTTGCAATCCTCAGCTTTAGACAGAATAAAAACAGCATTTCAGAAATTGTTATGGCCCTCATAGAAATTGCCCTGTGCTGTTCTATTCCTTCAACCAGGAACATGGCTACATAGTTGACTTACTGTATTGGTTTTGGTTGAAATGGAATTTTCCTCATATAGGCTCTTTACAAAAGATGGAGAGGGAAAATAAGGTGTGGGTGTAGCAGTCTATGTCAATGAGCAGCTGAAGCATGTGAAGCTCTGCCTGGAGGTGGATGGAAAGCCAATGAAGACCCTATGCATCAGGATTAAGCGAATGCAGGGACAGATGACCTTATAGTGGGTGTCTGCTATGGGCTGCTCAACCAGCAGAACAGTGTGGATGAGACACATCTATGGATGTCCATCTATCTATGGACAGATAGGAGCAGTCTTGCACTCAGGAGTCTTGGTTCTCATGCAGACTTCAACCCCCTAAATCTATTGGAGGGACAACAAAGGAGGGCACAGGCCAATCCTGAAGGTTCCTGGAATGTGTTGATGACAGAGGTGCCAGCGAGGAGTGGACTTATGCTGGACCTTATTCTCACCAGCAAGGAGGATTTGGTGAAGAATGCAAAGCTCAAGGGCAGCCTGAGCTGCAGTGACTACGAAATGGTGGAGTTCCTTAGAGCAGCAAGCAGGGCACACAGCAAGCTCACTACCTTGACCTTCAGGCGAGCAAACTCTAGCCTTTTCAGGAATCTCCTTGGTGGTATACCATGAGATAAAACCCTGTCAGGAAGAGAGGCCAAATAAAGCTGGTTAACATTCAAGGGTCACCGCCTCCAAGCTCAGTGGTGATGTGCTCCAGCAAAGATGAAGTCAAGCAAAACCACCTGTAGGGTTACATGAAAGACCAAGTTGATCCGGGACAAACTAAAACAAAAAGAAAGGCTACAGAGAGTGGAAGTAGGGACAGGTAGCCTGGAAGGAATACAGAGAAACTTCCTAAGCAGCCAGGGTTCATGTTGTGATATATGTGATATATTTCCAGGAACAACAAGGTCAACAAGAAGAAAAAAAGCCTTCTATAAGTATGATGGTGATGAAAGGAAGACCAGGAAAAATGTGGGATTTCCTCAGAAGGAAACAGGACACCTGGTTATCTGAGACATGGAGAAGGCTCAGGTGGTCAATGGCATTTTTGCCTGGGTCCTCACCTGTAAGTGATTCAGGTCACACCACCCAAGTTATAGAAGGCAAAGACAGGGACTAGAAGACTGCAGAACTGCCTGGTGTACAAGGTCAAAGTCAATCAGCCAACCCCAACTGACCAGAGTGATATAACACACTCATCAATAAAAGGAGAAGAGGGAAGTTCAGACTTACGACATTTGTCTTCCCAAATTACCCTTATGCAAGATGGAGCCCAACTCTTTTGGAGATGGCTGAACATTTTCCTGCCGATTGCAAGTAGTGACTGAAATCCTCATTTTCCTTTGCTTGTGCATACATGTTTTGCTTTATGTATTAAACTGTCTTTATCTCAACCTATGAGTTTTCCATGAGTTTTCTCATTTTGATCTTTCTGATTTTTGCTCCCATCCCACTCAGGGGGAGTGGTCATCCACTGAGGCTAAACCAGAACACTTACCCAAATCAATTTTCCAGCCTTTTCTCAATCCAGCCCCCATCCTTTTGTTTTTCATTCTTGTTTGGGGAAATTTTGAATGAATTTTCTAAAACTACATGAGCTTTCCCTTCTGGTCACATTCAGAGACTATAGTGAGACCTTGATTTAATACTTGTTCATAAAAATTTGCAGGCACTCAGTGCACAGTAGTGAATGTTATTAGAGCATGGCTGACTTCAAGACATCAGAAAAAACCCTGAAAAATCAGAGCTGATTTTACTGCATATTGTATGATGTAATAGTATACAAAATAAAGGGATAAGCCAGTTTTACTATAGGTTACCAAAATCTACTGGCTTGTTATAGTGTTGCCATTTGTGTAAGCCTTGATTTTGGTTGCCATGATTTACAGCAAACACTAGTTATTCTACTGTGTCATTTGTATCCCATATGTATCATTTAACTTACCATGTAAATGTAGTTTTCACATTTACATTTCATTGTTAACTCTACCTATAATCTTCAAAAAGAAAAAAAAAAAAAGACAAACACATATGTACAATCACCTAAGAGACTTTTAAAGCTCAGAACAGGGCAAATTGTATTTTGACAGCCGTCCCTTGAATCCCAGACTATAAACCCTCAGGGGACATAACATTATGTAATTTTAGTGACAGCCCAATTGTCATTCAGCTAGAAAGAAGGATATTGTGATCTCAATGGAAAAGAAAAGCGATACTGCCATCTGTAAACTTATAGCCCTTTTTCTTTGGTAATTTGTACTTCTTATGAAGGGTTAGGAGTGGAAATTACTACAAGCTGTTGAGTAAAATGACATCATTTTGCCACCCACAAAATATTACGAGTTTGTCAGCCTAGCAAATGGCACAGCAGTAAGGAAAGAGCAGTCTCATGGCAAGTGAGTGCTCTTCTTTCTGGGGTAAATGTGCTCATTGTGCCAGCTGACCGCTATCTCTGTGGGGCTCTGACCACTGTGGCCACAAACCCCAGTTTCAATAGTTGCTCTCTCCACTGTCTGCAGGAAAGGAATATATAATTGTGGGGAATGCTCTGATTCTTACAGTTCAGTCAAATGAAACAGAATTTTGTTTTCGGGCAATTTACTCTGAATGGTAAGTCACTATGTGGCAAAATTAATAAGTGAAGAAATTCACTTGTGCAATTAGAAGTTGTTAGGAAGAATAGGATAACATAGATTGAAGATTTCATGGATCATAAAGAAAGAATTTCCTGCTATTAATTCTGCAGCTGCTTTAATGTATTCCTCTTAATGATGGAATACAGGATGCTAGTTTTTTCCATGGACAAATTACCTTCCATTACACTGCATACACCCTCTTAAGTAACCTGCAGCTGCTTTTATCTTCCAGTACAAATGCTTGTCCATTGTGATATTTAACACATTACAGGACCCCTGTGATTTCTCCACATACCCTAAACTAAAACCAACCTGAATCTCAAGAAACAGGGACTGCAGACATGAGAAGAATTCTAAAAATGGCTTGAGATATCCATAAGGTGAATGAACATTAGGAAAAAAGAACCAAAAAGCACTTGTGTAGACTGTTACTCAAAGTTTTTGGCCAGTGTCGCATGCTGTAAAGCAAGAAAACTGGTTTTAATTATTTTTTAATCAGCATTTTCTCCCTGATCTGCTCTGCACCCTTCTGGTGGCTCATAACCAGCATACTCCAATATCCAACCAAAGAAAATTTAGACTCTGATGTTACTTTTTCAAAGCCATCTGCAACTCAGGGGACCAATAAGAGCAATCTTTTTCCCCTTCATTTTTGTCTTCTGAACTTTGATACTACCTCTCTTTAGTAAAGAAAACCCCAAACTATGGAGGGCTGTAATTCTAACTGGCAGGGTTGCCATTACTTAACACTTGTTTTATAGTTCCAATATGTCACATAATCTAATTTGGATGTTTTGGAGCACTAAAGGACTTTTTTCCCCTGTAACATCTGATGTCAAATGCAGTATTTATGGTTTCACAGAGGCAAAGAGGAATGTAAAGATATTAAAAAATAAATAGCCAGTGTTTTAAATGGGGGCTAGCTGATTAAGATTTCATCACAAATATCTTCCTTATGTGCACTTCTGTCCCTTCAAACTTGGCTCTTCCTAAGAGGATGAGAGCAACTGTAAACTACTCTGGCTGGGAAAGCTCACCTGAGTTGGCAGTGAGAGGAGCTCTCAGAAGGGGCTCGGAATACTTGCTCTTTTTTGTTGGTAGTTTTATTCATGGCAAATAAGGCAAAGGTCATCAAAGTGGCAAATATTTTAAGGGATGCCAATTTCTTGTTAAGCTCGACACTTTATCAAAGTCAAATAAAAAGTCTCGTGCTTTAAAACAAGTGATCGTTCCCTAACTTAGAGAGAAAAGAATGGTGTTCAGGAGGCAAGAGCTTCACAGAGTGCTCAGGAAGGTTTTGACTATGCAGTGAGAAGGCCAAAGTGAGAATGTAGTGGGACTACTCCCTAGAAACCATGGACAAAGAAGAGAGGAAATGGGAAATAATAAGGTAAAAAAACTTAAGAAAAGGCAAATCTTCAAACAAGATGAAGTCATCAAGGAGGCCAAACCTAGCAGAGAAGCATGCTGTCATTGCCCTGAACACACAGAGGTGTCTACAAACTCCTTGGAAATGGGTATAACCCCATTTCTGAAGAAAGAGAAAGCATGAGAGTACTGCAGATAACAGCGATTAGACATAACTAATTTGGCTAGACAATGATTTAGCCACATAAGCTCTGTCTAGCTCACCCTGAGTGATCTGTTCAACTCTTGCTTGCTGGAGAAAGTCATCAAAATATGACGCATGTGAAGCACTGCCTTCAACAAATTTATTACTACTATTTCTGGTAGTAGATGGCAAGAGGGTCTTTGGAAGTTTTATTCTGACACCTGAAACCAGGGCAGTTTCATCGGCTTTTCTGTCATTCTCCTTATGTGTCCAAATTGTTCTTAACCAGAGATTTCTGGTTTAGGAACAACAGCCATGCCCTTGCCATTTCAATTCACTCTAAACTGCTTTAGCTATCAGATATTTTGGAACCATGATTCTTAATGAGAAAAGTTGCCCTTTTTGTGGACAGAATTTCAACTTATCTCATGAAACATGATCCCGTTTCTAGTGCATTTAGTTTGCTAGAAAAAGTATTAGTTACCTATATTTCTGATCTAATCCTTGGGTAAATACAACTAAATCAGTGACTGTAGCTTTAGGCATTCAGCCAGGGAGAAATTAATTTTCCATGCTGATGCTCTCAATGAAAAGCTGAGGTACCCCAAACAGTTCAACAAAACTAAACATGCTAGTTTTTCTGTGGAAGCTCAGTCTGTGTGATAAAACCCAAACCCTTCCTTGATTGCCATCTTGCCAAAGATACATAGACTGTATGTGTGCCCACCACTAGAAAGTATTAAATAAAAATTTTGACTTGGTATGAGTTCAAGCATAATTAGTTAAAGCTCTGCATGTAGAAAAATTAAAATAATAACACAGTTATAGTCCTATAAGTTTTGAACAACCTAGATTTTATAGAAACTCCTATTGAACATGCAAGGGCAGCTGCTCTAGAATTGCATATATCACTTCTCCTTCTCTTCCCACTTAGATCCATGCCAATGAATTCTTTCTCAAGAGAGATGAGAAATATTCTGAAGATGAGAGAAAGACTCTCAGTTATCCATACAGTTGGATGTTGTCACTGCAGCACATAGACTCCAATATCATGTCCTGCAAGAAAACAGCAGTAGCTTGCAAAAAGGCTGGAGAAATAGAAGTTACTGATGGCTCAGAACATCATATCAGCAACCTTTGAACCATTTAATGTATTCTTCATTCTCATGCAGAAAAACATGCCATTTGATCATGAAACGAAATCCACTTTAGTACAGTGGTGAGTGTCCCCGCCTGCCATGCGGGAGACCAGGGTTCGATACCCGCCGGGTAGGCACTAGTGTGGTTTAAGAGTTGAACTCGATGATCCTTGTGGGTCCCTTCCAACTCACAATAATCTGTGAAAATAATCTGTGAAAGAAGGAGGTACCAGGGGTAGCCTGGGAACATTCAGCCAGAGCCATAACCTACCAAAATTCCTGTTTCTGTGAAGCCCAGTCTTAACTGAAATTCCTTCACCAGGGTCTACTGTCAGTTCCTCATGCCTCTCAGACAGCCAGTCACAACCAAACTTCTCTCTGAAGCTTTACAGGCCTTCTACAGGTAAATAAAGTACCTTTTTGTCCACCTATTCTGCTACTCAACTTTCTGCTTGAAAAGGAGAAAGGGGAGAAATTTGCTCTGTTTTTATGAAATTAAAAATTAATTTATCCTCAAATATTGCATACTGAACTTGCGTTATTTATACCAATCAGTGATTTCATGTTCTCAAAGCCAGAAACTGCCTCAGGCTCTGACTGTCTTTTACACTACAGAACTCTCAGCCTCTGTCAACAACAGAAACTGGGCCATAACTACTGGCTTTTCATGCAAAGTCCCTGATGGGAAATAGATAGTATCATTAAATCAATAACAAGGTAGGCATCTAACAGTCATTCCTGCTGGCACAGAGTGCATGAGGAAGCACAAACCATGTGTGCATCTAGCTCTGTAGAAAAAAAAGGAAAGCATCTTCACACTCACACCAGTAAGATACCCTGCAAAGTGGATATATTTTTTATCCAAATGACAAAGTTATCTTTGACAAATGTAAATTCTTTGGGAAAGACTGACTTTGAGTCACTATCTCAGAATTTTACTCTGTGCTCTACAAACATTAGGGCCATAATAGGCAAGGGTTAAGCATGTTTTGGAGGATAGGAACAGGAGAGAGAGGAAAACCAGTGTTAAAATACAGTACTTGTTCACCTGACATTTAATCAGTGTGACACTGAATTCAGATACAGTCGGGTCTCCTATATCGCGTACCCGCAGTCTTAATCAGGGTCTGCAGGGTCTGCAAAGCCCGACTTCTGCGTTGAATGGCGGCCATGCCACCACCGCTGCCGCCCACCCTGCTGCCGCCGCCTGCGCCACCACTGCGGTCGCCCATGCCACCACCGCGGCCCGCGCCACCACTGCTGCCACCGCCACCGCCACCATGGCAGCAGGTCGCGCATGCACAGTTGCGAAAACGGGTCTCCTTCATCGCTAAAAAATCATGCTGCCAAGATCTGAAGCCGCAATATGGGGGGCACGAAGTGCAAGAGGGCCAGCTGTATAATGAATCCATTCTACATATGTTTTACATGAATTCTAGAGTAAACTTGAAATAACTCAAGCAAAGGACAGAACTGTGTCTCCTGCTTACAGAGTACCTGATATACTTCAATGCATTGTTGTGAAAACTGCTGTGAAGTGAGAAACATTCACCACTAAGGCTTATGTGCCAAGGAGTATTTCTACTTAGAGATTTGTGTGATGGACTTTCCTTGCTTGGAAATATATGCCTGGTTCTAGGACTTGAAGAAGCCTTCAGCAAGAAAGGCTTTTAATTAATCACATTAAAATGACAAGGCACAAAAGAAAACATTTTAAAAAAACCATTTTGACTGTAGTAGTGTCAGAAGGGAAAGATATTTCGCCTGCACCTGAGGGCATGCACAAGCCATCAACACCATGTGTTTGCAGGCTTTGGATCCTGTTTGCTGCAGAGCACATCCTCCTTGAGCAGGCAGCAGCTGTGGCAGGGGTGCTTGCTTCCTTCACGGAGATGTGGTCCTGGCTAAGGTCTCTTTCCCTGTTATCTCAAAGTGGAGGCTATCTGTGGTTCTCTAGATAAGGCTGTGTACATAAGGCTTGTTTGGAATTTAACGTTACTTTTTAATGGAAGATCCTGCTTTTAAAGTGGACCATTTATTGGCAGCATATGACTAACAGGCAGGTGCCTCGAGCCTCCAGCACACTCAGAGGGTCTGCACAAGCATCCCTCAGTCACCATCAGCCAAAGTATTCAAACCACAGTCCCCAGTGCTACCAGGTGTGGAGAGACACAATAAACTTAAAACCTTTCTGATGTTCAAAACTTTTCTATCACTGCACAGTGACAAGTCTGTACTTTTGCCTCTCTGAAAAGAAATTTATACTCAGTCCACATGAGTGATGTGAGGATTAATTTCTGAATATTTGCAAATTACTTTGAAAAAAAGATACGAATAACAAATATGTTTTACTGACCACTCCAACTCCAGATAGCAAATATAGGAACAACTTCAAGCATATGATTAACTTTTGATCTATTCTTCTTTTTACTTTGTTTTTTCCTTTTCCTTATGTTTACTCAGAATACTGTGAGACAATGTCATTATGAGAAATCATGCTAAAAAGTAAACCTAGTACATAATACCTGCTATTACTATTAACATCTCTTGTCACAATGACATCTGGCTTCAGACCTCTGTGGATAAAGCTCAGGTAGCAGAAGAAGGAAGTGTAGTTCCTTGATAGAGCTCCATAAGTCAACACATGACATCAGCTTTATTGCAGTGAGTCACTCTTCCAGGCCTTTGCATGCTCAGCATCTGCCAGCGAGAGGAGACTTACCATTTCAGGTACTCTAACATAGCAACTACTATGCTTGGACTACATATTATAACCAATTACTACTGAATGGAAACCAAGTCATAAATCCGAGATGCACAATAAAGCTTTTACAAGGTTGGAGTCTACACCAAGGGCTTTGTGTCACTGCCCATCTTTAGAGGTACTGCACTGTCTCTAGCTGCTTATACCTTTAGCTGCTTCCCAAAAGGAGACACTGCGAAGAAGGAGGTGGGGATTTACATGCCACATTTCTCACACTGACATGCCTGGAGTTCTACTCAAGCAAATGGACCTAGGGTGTAAATATTCCTTTAACATGGTAATATTGTGCAACATTGCATGTTTATAGCCATTCTGACAAGGCACCTCTCTGATACGCCCAGTATCTTAAGACATTACATTTTCTAACTTTGTCAAAGAAATAGAGAGGAAAAGGAGAGAGAAACGAGTTAATAAAACATACTTCAATTCTGAAAAAGGGTCTCCATGGTCTATGGAAGGCATTAGCCACTGACAGAAGAAGACAAAAATGTTGTCTTGAATCAGAAACCAAAAAGGAGCTAAGAAAAAACTCAAAGCCACAACAGTCTGTAGAGAGGAATAGTAGACAGACAGAGGCAATCTCCTGCACTTCTGCATATGTTCAGCACGTGTGATAGATGTGACAAGGCCTATGGCCAGAGCCATACTTGCTATTACAAACTGTAGCAGAAAGCAATAAAAACCACCAGTGAAACATTAATAGCTGGTATATATTAAGATTGCAAAGCTTCCAAGAGGGATTTTTAAATTAATAGCCTGGAAAAAAAGAATTCTAAGGTGGCAAAATTTGCAAATGATACAAATGTTCTTAAAGTAGTGAAAAGTAGGAAAGGTCACATAGAGTTTCAATCAGCTGCTTATAAGTTAATTAAAATTTTTCAGACAAGCGCACGTAATTAAATTGCTGGAATATTTTTAATTATCAGGCACCTGGAATATCTCATTTAATAGACTTCAACAGAATACTTCTTCAGGTATATTGATGTATATCCAAATATTTAACTAACTATACAGATACACAGAGAGAAAGATATAACAAAATTGCGTTAATATTCAAGAGGGCAAAGCACTGGCCACAAGTTAATTTCCACAAAGGGTAAAATTACATATTAACAAAAAGTCATTCTTGCAATCATTTTTAATCCTTAGCAGGTTTTCGAATGCTAGTAAATGAAAGTTGCTACAAGAGGTGGAAATACATAATATTCTCTTCCCTTTGTGTTCTGGAAGAGTGAGGTGAAGGATAAGGCTGGTATGTTGAAAATGTGAAATGGAGCCAAATTCAAGCTGATGTTTCAGCAGCTTCTAGCCACCACCTTCTGAACAGTCCCTCCTAATCAAGCTGTCATCGAACTCAATGCTTTCTTTTGCTAGGAGCTGTCCTGGTGCTGTGCGTGCACCATGTCCCAAATGCTGGGAAGCCTTTGGTGTCCTCTTAATCAAGAAGGAAAATTACTTTTTTCACTTCTCAGAATAGCAGTGCTTGTTGAAAAGATAAGCGGTCTCTTAGATCTCTAGGTTTCTGATCTGTTTGGGTCCACTGGGGGACAGATTCTGCTAAAACTGACAGATCTGTGTTAAATTAGAGGAGTTCTCAACTTGACCTGTAGCCAGAGGAAGGGTTATTTGCCTTTGCCACTTTCAAATGCTATTTTGAAGTAAAATCATACATTTTTTTCTCAGCCAGTACAGTGTGTTCAGTGCTGTTTGCTCCTCAGAAATGCCCACCAGGTGCATTTGCCAGGTGTTAACAAATTTACACTCTGGGGAGGGGAGAAAAACCACAAACAGCTGCATTTGGCTGTGTAGAAAGGAACTGAGATGGTAGCTCTGTTATCCAACGAGAACTTTACTCCCTTACAAAACAGAAGGTTACTATCTGGTGTGGCTAAAAGTTACATAGTTTGGGTGCTGTCTTAATTTGTGGCGAGAAAAGGTGTGAAGAAAGATGAACTGACTTCTTAAATCCTCTCAGCCAAGGTTACTATACATGAAGAAGAGACTCTAGAAGAAGAAGCTGAGGGTCCTAGTAAAAGTTTGACTGATGGTACGCACCCAAACCTGAAACACCAGGATGCTGCCAATGCTAGTACAGCGGGAGGAAGAGTCCCTCGAGCTCTTTGAGATAAATCTGGTGTGAATACTGAACAGTCATCTATGAGAACATAAAAAAAGTGCTATCAGCTGCCAAATGTATTTTGAGGGTATAGATGGAGATTTCTAAACTTCTGTCCAATATATCTGGTAATCAAGAAGTTCTCCCATGGGCTCCTTCCTACTGTCACTTGGGACTGACTGGTGTTTCACGGCATTCCCAGGTCAGGAGGTTTGCAAAAGCATTTTGGAGCTCTAAGCATGCTCCTACAGAGTGGTGCTGCACTTACATATTGATATCTTTCTAAAAAGATGTTTATGACAACACTCCCTTCTGATCTCATGAGAAGGTATTTAACTTCCTCACTTCCTACATTCCTCCTGGGCATCCAATGTAGTTTATGCTCCTTATCTGTATTTTGCTACTGATAAGACCAAGAAATTTACAACATTTCAAATCATTAGATAACACCCATCCAAGACAGAGAACCATGTTCCAGCTTCCTCAAATCCTTGTGGAACCCCCCTAGACTCCGACTGAAAAGCATAATTGATTCTTAGGCAAAGTTAATACAATGTCATGAAAAGGAAGCTTAAGGAAACACTAGATGGTAAGGAAAGAGGGAGAGTGAAAACTCAACAGGCAAATTGAATTAATAGCACATCATCAAAAGAAAAGTACTTGTTTTACATCAAATGTTAAACAACTTGCAGCACTGCTAAGGCTTGTACAGCTGAAAGCTTAGAAACATGTGAGGCAAGATTATGGGCTGATACCTCAATACCTCAAGGGGAATGAATACCAATGGGTTTTTAAAGCCATTAAAGCTGGTGACATGTTGACTCTGGGCTAACACTGGGAACAAAGGAACACTCAACCACCACTTACCCGGCTGACAACAGTAGAAGTCATGATGATGTGAGCAGCTCCTGGCCCCACCACTCCTCCATGCTCCTCCCTTTCCTGTTGTGCTGACACAGCCCTGCATACCTTCATCTGGTAGAGGCCAGCAGGGCGCCGTGTAATACTGCAGGCAAACACCCAGAACAAGGAAAGGGCACCACAGCAACAAGAAGCTGAAAGTGGGGGTCACTGCTCATCCACACTGGGAGCTCTGACTGCCCACAGAACATCTCTGACCTCGACCCTACAGCCACTGCCTGACAGCAGCTTCCAGGGTGGCTCTCAGTGACCAGTCCATAGCACTGGTCTGCCTCATCATTATCTTTATCTAGTCAGGAACAGGGGTGCTACAGTGAAGGGGTAGATTTCATTCACAGGACACTGGATGATTGATTTATCCCAAGAGTGGTTGGATTGTATAAGGAAATTTTAAGTTATTAGTTAAAAGTTATTTTTAAGTTTGTCAGTTTCTTATTTTGCCTTGTGATCTAATGCGTCATTTTTTCTTTACTTCCCTGGCACCACAATGGCTATTTGTTATTTATAGAGCAAGAAAAATGGGGTAAATTCTTAAAAAAAAAAAAAAAAAAAAAAAAAAAAGAAGATATGGCAAAGGTGTGGTCTCTTTCTCTAGTGCTAACAGTCTAACTTGGGATAAGACGGGGGTGAAAAGACAGGAGGTTGAGATGGGCTCATGGACAAAGATTATATCGTAAACTTAGTTTGGATGTTCAATTTTTATAATACTATTGTTGATTCACAGGAAATCATTATTTTCCTATCCTGACCTCATACCTCAGAAATCAGTAACTTTCTCATCTCATGATCTAGTGGTTATGAAAAATTATATTGCAAGCCATCTTCATGTTCTTTTTTACCCCTGTCCTTTCTGTCTTGAAACCAAAATAATGTTAATAGTTCGGTAAAGCCTAATTTTAGAACTCAAAATACCAGGAAATTTGAAGTTTAAAAGTCAACAGCAATTTTTTGTCTGTGCATTGGAGGAACTAGAGTCCTAAATTGGATTATGAGGTTGCATGGAAGCCAGCTCTGAGATGTAAAGTGAGAAGTAGCATGATCAAACAAATAAAAGCAGAGTTTGAATGGAACATTTGTTTTTTGGGGGGAGGCATGCACCTCTGTGACACTTGCAAAGAGCATTTTGCATGAGCTGAAGAGCAACACAAGGTACAATAAAAGCTCAAATGAGATATTTGGATGAAGTTATGGAAAAGATAGCTCTGCAGAAAAAGAAATGGAAGGATCTCAATACGATCTAGCTGTATAGATGGGGAAGAGGAAAGAAAAATGAAAAATAATCTTTACCAAGCAAGACTGGAAAAATGGTTTCTGACACTGAGTCAGACCAAGAAGTAAATTTGATTTAAGGCATATAAGAGATGGAGAACAAAATAACAAGCTTCAATTTCTCCTTAATCTGAGCTTTAGTAGACAATCCATAACATAAATCTGAGCTTTAGTAGACAATCCATAACATACCATTTCCCACTGCTGCCCACTCTAAACCCTCAAACTTCCTATATTATTTTGTTAAATTAAGCATATTGAATAAGATTTCATTAATCATGATGAGTTTTGTGTCACATAGAACTACACCTTCATGAGTATTTCAATTAGATTCAAAATGCCATTTAGTAAGATGTCTGTTTTGTCTTAAAACCCATGCAAATATCAGCTGTACAGCTGTAAATTAGTTATCATCTTTGTGAAATCTGAGTTTCTCTGACTAGCTAGCAGAGACAGCTCCTCTCAGAGAGGACCATGATACACTCACAAGGTCAAACTTTGATATATTTTTTATAAGAGAATTTACCTCAAGTGTTCTTTTTTTTTTCTCACTTTAAGCAAAAGACTCATCCAGATAAAAACACAGCAACATTGAGATGAACAAGTGATCACTATTTTGCAGAATATGACTGGAGAGAAACAGGTTGAAATGTCAAATGCAAACTGCTGTGAGCTCATTTCATATCAACCATAATACAGTATCTACACACTTACTTGCTCACATTTAAAAATACAGCACTTCACCTGAGGAGACCTTAACTAGCTCAAGGATGTGTGTGCATACGTGAGCAATACTTACCTCAGGACAAAACTGTCTTCAGGGTTTTGTCAGTGTGGCTTTGGCACTTGAAAAAAGCCTGTTGCATTAGGCTGATACTATTAGTAGACTACTTAAAATAACTGGCTGACTATCACAGAGTGTTACATTAACTTATGGGTGCCCGCCTCCTCCTCCACCAGGTAAAGCCTGCAGAGCACGCCTGGCTCTTGGTTGCATCCTGCTCTGTCTGTGGCAGGCAAGCAGCAACCCCTGTGCTTCCAGAGCTTCAGCCTCTCCCCACACTGGTGATAAGTTACTTCTCAAGTCCTTTCTGCCAATTGTTCTTGGCAAAGGGACTAGGGAAGACTATTGTTGTAGCTGGCTGTTATCTCTGCCTCTGACTCCACTTGGCAGAGGTGAAAATCCATCTCTTTGGTGTGGAAACAAGCTGCTGGACTTTGGATGAGTCAACTCATTAATAAACAAAGAGTTACAAAGGAAACAGGGATCAGTCTTAACAAAATAAATGCTTTAAAAGTTTATTGGATGCTAGGGTGTTTGTCCTCCTCAGCATGACACTGCTTTATCTCAGGCCCCAGCCTTCCTATCAGAAAACAGGGAAGTTAGTAGTTTGTCAAATTTTAATCAGCTTAAATGTTGATATATTACTTACATAACATGGAAAGTATTTTCTCTGTTGTTGCTGATGAAAGTGGATTATTTTTAATTATTAATTTATATCTGGTTTCTATATCTTTCCTGCTTTGTGAAGTATGCCAGTCCTAACCGGAAAATCTTCTATCACCTACTGCTTACCCTGTCTGTGAAGGAGTCCAAGCCAGTTCTCTGCGGGAAGCTCAGGACTGAAGTATTAAATTCTTATGGAATTCTCTTCTATGCTGAAGCAGAAATATGTGATCAGATTCAGGAACACAGGAGTTAGAAGACAGGGGTTGCAGTTTTTTGTTGGAGGGGTTGGTGGGGCTTGCTTTGTGTTTGTTAGTTAGTTTGTTTTGGTTTGCTTTGTTTGTTTTGGGGGGTTTGTTTGTTTGTTTTGTTTTGTGGTTTGTTTCATTTTTTAAAGGAGGGGATGCTTGTATTTTTTCCTTGTCCATAGCCCACTGCTGGCCAAGAAAGATTTAATTTGTATTGGGCCTTAGTGTTTGTCCAGCAATACCATCTGGCTCAGCCTTCCTGGTGCTCCTTATGCCATTCCTAAGGAGAGCAGTCCCACTTTTCTTGCACCAGCACTGGGAAAGCCTTGCAATCACCTCATCTGCAAGGTGTCTACAGCCATATGCCCTTCTCTCATGATCAGAAGCCACCTTTGCTCTCCAACAAACACTTCCACAATCACTTCAACAGTCCTCATACAGTGGCACGACTACTCCAGCGGTGTTAAAGCAAGACAGATACACTACAATTTAGGAGAAAAGCTAAGTCAATAGCAACCTGTAGTGTGGACTACAAATTATCTGTTACATAAAAAACCCAATTTCTTTAATCAGTTTTAAAAGTCAGCTAGGTTTAATCCGTTTTCTCTCTACTCTTGAATAATAAAGAAATGTGAATAGATGTATGATTTACTTCCTCTGTTCTGTTTACTGTATTGAAGACTGCACTCTGCACATCAGACCTCTAAAAGTTTCTCCCTACATACATACTTCTCCATTCTTCATTTAATTTTTACTGTCCTTTTCTTTCCCCTCCTCAGTCATATTCCTTCTGAGATGAAGCAGACTATATTTAGTAGCCTATGTGAGTACATACTATATATCAAGGTATTACATTATTTTATTTTTAGTACTATTCTCTTAATAGTACCACATCATTTCTTATGTGTCTGTTTGCTTTTCAGCCAACACTGCATGATGGAAAGATCCTTTCACTCAATTCTTCACAGCCACATCTGTATCTTTTTCCCAGCTGGTTTTAGTGAATTAAAATTTACTATAGATAAATAAGATAAATACTGCAATCATGTCATAGTGCCCAACCTTTGTTAAATTTTTCCACATTTCCTTCTCCTCCTTTCTAAATGTGAACGAGTAATTTTTTTGGTAATGTGTTGATTTTATCATCCCACTGCTTGTGCCTTCCTCCAAACCAAACATTAGAGAACACCAGCACAAACCTTGGGGGAACTCCATTTAACCTCACTTAAACTCTATGAAAACAACTTGCATCCACCTTTTCCGTTATAAAGTATTAGACCTTCTACCATAAGGTAAACAAAATTGACCTTCTAATGTTAAAGAAAGAAAAAAATTAAGAAAAAACCCTCATAAGTGTACAACCCTTAATATAGGCTTCTTTAGGAAAAGCAAGCTCAGGGACAAAGATGGTAAAGGATGAATGTTAGAGTTCACAGGGCATCATTATTCACTCGGAAGCCAAGTACAAAACAGAAGTGAGAGGAGGGGAATCAAAAAGGTGAATGGGAAACAACTCTTGAGGGAGAGTCCCACATAACCTGAAGAGGCCATTCACATGATGCTGGCTCTCTTAGTCACATCACCAAGACACAACATGTTGAAAGAAGGGACTGATCCCTGCTGGAAATGTACGTGTCCTAGAGGACCTCGTCTCCTGCAAGTCCAAAGGCATCTGTTGTACCCACTGCCAAGGGTTTATGAAATGCAAAAACCAAACTCATAAAAAAGGGGAAAAAAAAGAAGTGAGGGAAAAAACATGTTAAAAACTCTCCAGCCCTCCCAGGTATAATTACAGAAAATAACAACAAAAATAAGGTGGCTTTTGGCACTTTTGGTGTTCTGAGGTGTTTACTGTTTTGAGTCTCGACTGCGGTAATGTGTAGGACGCATAAACAGTGAAGTTGGCCAACCAGAACAGGCACGCAACCTGCTAATTGGGGTAAGTCTGCCTGACCATCCGGCCACTGGTTGACAACACAACAGCCCCCAGAAAGTAAATTTTTATTTTGATTTTTTAAAAAAATAATTATTTTAAATGCTGGCTCAACCACTGATCTAAAAACTAAATGAATATCCGTTTGACAGGCGAAAGAAATGGTTTTTTTTTCTGATATTAGCTTTCATCCCTTCCCTATTTATAGATTTTAATAGCAGGAAATACAGGAAAATAATGAAACTGCAAATGTATTATCTGTCTATGTAGTACTCCTATCTCTACAGTTTTGGTTTTCTCATTTTCCTTAGTTACACAGAATTTACACAGATTCCAGAAGCAAGATATTGTACTTATCACAAAACACAGTTATTCCACTAACATATTCAGGAAAAAAGCCCCACAATCCCCACTCCCACACCCCCCAAAACCCTCTATACTACCCTTGGATGCACAGTAGAGTTACCTGTTGGACAGAAGCACAATTTGAGACCCTTCTCTATCCCTTTCAATTTTATAGAAGATAAATTTGGAGCTTTCATGACTCAATTAATTGCACAGCAAGAAAATGTGACAAACCTGTTTTCTACAGATGTTAAAAAAACAGACAATAAATTCCACTTTAATAAACTCCATGTTTGTTTTTTTTTTTTAATATAAATAACATATTGCCTAAGGCTCTTAAACAATATATGCTAAAATACACTTCGTTTCCAAGCAAGCTAACTCTTCTAGTGTCTCTTTGCCTAATTGTTAGCTGTTTACCACTCAGTTTCATTTCTCAGGATCAAAGGGCTTAGCAAAATATCAATATAGATATTACAGAATACCAAGTCATAATGACTCCAAGTTTGCTTTACTCGACTCTCTGGGACTGTTTGTTTTCCCGCTTTCTTCTTTACGATCTTACAATGGAGTGAGGGTCTGACTCTCAGCCCATGTTTTAGCTAATTGGATGGGGCCACAAACACTTGGAGTATTAGGTAGGTAAGCTACATACTTCTAATTGTGAAAGGTGGCAACAGAAATAATGTTTCCCATTGTAAATTATCTGACCATTCAGTTAAACATCTGTACCTGGCTAAATGGTCACTAATGGCGTTCTAGTGACAGAAATAATTTACTGCCTTTTACTCCTTTAGGATTACATTGCCGACCCAGCAATGATCTGAAACAAAGCCAAAGGGACAGCACTGGTAAAAAGCAGAGCAAGTCCTATGGCAGGCTTGAATTCTACCATCAGTGTCACCTGTAAGGACATGGAAAAGGATGGGAGGTGAAGCCTGTTGGTCTCTGTCAAATTAAGTGTGGTAACTATTAGTTTATCACCTCTTTGCCATGAGCCTGGAGTAGAGAAATCAAAATGAAAAAAAGATGTTCGCCTTCACGTATGCCTATTCATGCATCCAGGGCTGCCAGGTAGGAAAAGAAAGATCTCTTTGACAGTAAACTAAATTTAAACTTGATTATTTTTTGGTCCATGTAAAAGTCATTGTGACATTTTTTATAAAAGACAAGACAGTCTTACTACCTGCTCTTTACAGGTACTACCAACCAGTCTGCTGTTCACAAAACATGTCATAAGCCATGAAACATGCTAAAATGACTTGACCTCATTACTGAGGAGAGGCCTTTCAAGTTTAAATGCTTGAAGAAAGCTAGTTTTGAGTTGTGATGAGCTAATCAAAACTTGATACAACAAACACAATCACACTTTTCATAAAACAGAAATAAATAGATAAATACAAAACTTCAACAAAAGATTCAATTTGACCAAAATCTAAATAGTATGGGCATGAAAATTCAGTGGTAGGAAATCAGTCATTACATTAGTCACATTTCTTCGCCATAGTGCAATGTCATTATTAAAAAAAGGAAACACTCTTCTTTTGTCCTCAGAAAGTCACGACTGAATACAAAAACCCTGGCTAAATTCTAGCTGCAGTGAAGTTAATGTGAATTTTGCCAAAGTCTTCAACAGGAGCAGGATTTTTTCCTTCTGTTTTCCCTGGAACAAACACAACACAACGTGGAGACATGCAAACCTCTCTGCTAAGTCCAGGTCTTTTTGGCCAAGTGATTCCTTGTAAATGCTGAATGTGCTTCCAGATGGTAAGTACAGAGCAGACTCTTCCACCTCTGCTGGCGTGTGGCAAGTGCTCACACAGCCCAGGAGCTGGTAAAACTCTGTCAAGTTCTCTCAAAGAAGTAGCAAAACATATCTTAGGAAAGTTATATGATCCCTCTATATTGTCTCATTAAGTCACAACTATTTCTTTCCTTAATCAATTAAATGGAACGTATACCTTTACCTTTTAAGACTACTTTCTTCAAACTCCACCCAAATGCAAGAAAGAGAACAAGTTCAATTAAGAGCTTCTAGTGTAATATTATTTGATTTTTGATGTGCATTGACTTGCTGTTTCTTTGCTGAGACTTCACAAATTTTACAGTGCAAGGTTTCCTGTGCTACCTTGCTAAAATGCTTCAGTTTGGATCCAAACACACACTTATTAGAAGTATTTTCCATTTGCTGATCATGAAATACCTGAAGTGAGGTCTACAAAGGTCAAGAGCATCAACTCTTTTCCCTGGAGCAGCATTTCACATTTTTAATATGCCAGTATAACATCTATCATACAATACAAGTTGCAATCTAGAACAATTCAAATACAAATTTAAAAATTTGAAGATTACTTTGACAAAAAACTTGCAAAGTTTGCAAAATCTTTTTCCATGTATTTACTCCCCCTTCCTTTGTACTAATACAACAAACCAACCCCAAAAATTAATAGAGACAGCAGATGTAGTCATGTCAGAGTGAATGGGACCTGAATGATGCTGGTAAAATTTGCATTCATTGAGGTGCAAAAGAGAGGTAACACTCTGAGTATCATACTCTAAGAGATATTACTCATATTTTTCCTATATATTTTCCTGTTACATTTCTCGGAACATGCTACTGGCTTTACTTCACAAAGGTAAAATGGGAAAAAAAAGGTATTATTATACTTTCTTATATCTAAACAAATTTGATTCAAGGTACTTTGCTGTCAAATTCCTATTTCTTCTATGTGTGATTCACGCGATTGCTAATGAAAGACCATTAAGAAGCCTTGCTTGTCACCGGACAAAGGAGGATGTAAAAGCACTTCATTGTTCCTGCTCTGAAGAAAAAACAATTTGCCACAGTCAGACCCCCCCTCCCAGCAGTGCCAAGCGCATGGTAATTTATTACCTCTGGATGTCTGATTCCAAGTGAAGGAAACAGAAATGTCATACCTTCATTCATAACACCGTCTCATGGAATTATTTTTTCCGGATTCCTGGGAAGTTGAAATATTTGAGAAGAATATCAGGAACTGTTGTTCTAGCCTGTTTGGTGAGCAGATAATTGCCTTCCAACTCTATTCTTTCAGGAAATGATGTGAGTGTTTCATTGTTCCTAGTCAGGGGCAGCAATGTTTTTTAGCAAGACACATACATACATATTTTTAAAAGAAACAAAACACTATAAAAACCTGCAGTCTAAGCCACTGTACGGAACGAGACTTTTTGAATCTGGTGCAGATAAGAGGTTGGCCCAGACAACATGCCCACATTTCACATAACTCAGAGCATTCTTTAGAAAGCATGTAAGCAACGCTTTTTGTTGAAAGAAAAACAAAATAAATTGCGAACAAAAACCTTTTATGATGTGGAAGTAAAAATCTCATTATGTTAAGTGATATCAAACATGACCAGAAAAGACCCCAGGGAGAAATTACACTTTCTTTATTGGATTCTGAGGGACAAACCAGCCTGGGAACTTGAAAGCAGAAGGAAGGCGCACGTGGAAATCACATCATATATGAAGAATAATTTCTTACCGTGTGAAAATTATTTGGAAATAGTTTTCAGCTAAAGTTTCTCTTTATGGCAGCCTTTTCAAAGGGAGAATACTGAGGCAATGACCTACAGTAGCACTAATAACAATAGCTCCTGGATATTCTCCTTGCAGAGGTATGTGGTCTTAGTCTAGTTATGTATCAACAGGCAAAATATGAAGACTGAAACTCTTAGCACAGGCTCAGTTTGAACATCTTTATTTTGGCTGAAGATAATGGCAAAAATTCAACTCAGGTTTTGAATTTCAATTAAATTTTTTACAAAAGTAAAATTGGCCCTGAAAGAGGCATAAAGAGGGGACTACTTCTGAGGGAGAGGCTGCAAAGGGGAAAGAGGCAGCATGTAGAAACGGTGCTCTGACTTTCCATGCTCCAGTTTGACCACCACACACTTCTCTAGGCCATGCATCCTCTATAAAAACCCTGAAGAAATATTTTGCATTTTGTCACCCTGTGCTGATGGTGAATGCCTCAGTGGTAAATACCAACTGCAAAACAACCTGAGATACAGGGCTGCACTGTTCACTTCTTCTTTGCTTCAGTATCTGGCAAAGAAACAGAAGTCAATAATTAGACAGCTTTATTGCATATAATTCTAGTTGTTCATGCATGTTTTAAAGGAAATTGCATTTACAAGAAAGTTGTATGCATCCTGGTCACCCCCTGTGTTTTACTTTTCAATATATATATATATTTTTTGGGGGGTTGATGTTTTGGGGGTTTTTATTTTGTTTTTGTGTTTTTAAGCAACTAGAGATGACAGCCAGTGTTTAGACCCACTTCTGGATACATGGATACAAAAAAAGCACTAAAAAAATGGGAGGAAGATGCTGTCCTACACTAGGTATCTGCAGTATTTGTCTTCTGTGTTCAAGGTGCCCTAAACAAATTCATCACACTGGTTGACACAAGGAGCATCTCTAAACTTGTTTAGGACTCAAATATCCAAGTCCTACTAGCTCCAAAGGCTTCTTGATTCCAGAAATTATTTCCACTGTTGTGATGTGTTGCAGGCTGCTTATTCTGAAAAAAAAATGTATACCCTTACAATATTGATAGTTTAGAGCATAGTTCCTTCTTAGGATTTCAAGAGCTAATCAGTTGTTTGAAACCAAGTTGCTACCTGGCTCACTACTGTAATTCTACTTTATGATTTTAAACATTTTTTAGTAAATAATTTTGAAATTATTTTCCCCTTTCTTTCAAATCACTACATTGGCAGAATGCACAGTATTTCCTATTTATGTAACTCAGCTTAGAAGCTTTCTGCTTGACATAGTAAATATTGGAACATATTTAGAGCCATCTGGACAGGGGATTTTCAGGAACCGGAATTTATTTAATGAGGGCTAAAAACATCTGGAAAGGACAAACTTGGGTCCACTCAAAAAAGATTTTCTATGACCTCAGGCAATCTGGAACTAAGCTTCCTGGAGCTAAAGCTACTGGAAAGTGCTGTGCATATTCTCGAACATATTGCAGCAAGAGGCACTTTCACATATTCTAGTTTGGGAGAGGACAGGCTATGTACCACCCTACAAGCTTTGCAAAGCAAGCCCGCAAATTTATTTTACAATTAATTACAAGAAAACGAAAAATTATTGCCCAGGTCCTGCAACATTTGCTGCAGCAAGAAAAAAGGTTATTTTTTCCAGATTACAAAATATTTGGACCATATGTCATGAAATGTTGGATAATTTTATAGATTATGTCCACCTCAAAAATGCTAGCACTAGTGAGTACCAAGCACTAGCCATAAATAGTGTTTTGGTTCTTACTAAATTCCATTACATCACATTAAATGCAATGTCTGCTAAACAACAACAAGAAACATACTCACTTGCTGGTTCTCCATGTATCCACCCAGTGAGTCATTAGTGAAGACTGAGGAAATGTAAGGTTTTATTTTAAGTTAGAGTTTTGAAATACAGTATTGTCCATCCTTCAGTGCAGTTGTCTTGAAAGGGTTATCTTTTTTTTCCACCATCTATAAAAAGGTGTTAAAGGAAAATCTGAGCCATCCACGTTGTGATTCAGCCCAAAGCATTTCAGGCTGCACACTGAAACGCAGGTGGAGAGCTCTACATGCTTCCTAGCTAGGAAGCACAAGTCACAGCCCGGATTTTCAAAGTTACAGCTTTAAGCTCTAGAAGGACTTCTGCAAGATTTTCTTCTTCCTAGTGCTCACCATTGTCTTGAATAAGTATATTCCTACTGTGCTCATTAATTATACTACATGACACTGCAAAAGTACTGCATGCATTACTGTATCCTCTGCAGAACTGGAAGGTATGTCTTTGAGGAGCACTTCATTTCGACAAGATTTCTTTTAACCTTCATAAAACTCCCTTTGTTAATTGCTTCAAAATAGATATTGATGCTCTTGACTTGCCCCTTCTCTTTTAAATGTCTCTCTTGTTTGGAATTTTTGAATAATCCTTTATGGAAGTATTTATGAAACTTGTGTTTTTCAATAAAATCCTACTACAGCAGCTGCAATTCCATCTTCCTGCAGGTTCTGCTGCATCTTGAGACACAGACCAGAAGCTTTCCTACAGCAATGTGTGTACTTCAACTTTATTACTTTGAGAAGTTAACTGTATTATAAGCAATGAAAAAATGTGGTTGTTTCAAAAATGTGTAGTATGATAATTCTGTTCACAGATTTTATTTGCAGAATATCCTCCTTCCTTACTAAGGCACAGTCTCTATCAATAAGCACAAGCCTTCAGAAAACCTTAAACACTAAAACAAACAGCAGTGGAAGAATGCAGTTCTTGAAGGCTGTAATCTCCAACACTGAGTCTAACTCAGATTATTATAAGTCTTAACTAGAACCCATAAGAACTCAGACAACAGTGTTCAGATCAGCACATATTACATAAATAAGTTTGAGTGACCTGTTAGAAGCTTTTTTGAGGACTAATGGGGCAAAACGCTGTTGATAAATAGCGTCAGTTTATTTTTAGAAGTATGTGATTGCGTCCACAAAATATCTTTGACTTACAAAAACCGCCGTGTTTTAACTGAACAGCAGCATTGACATTTCACACCTCTTACAAAACCAGGATTCCTCACGTTCCCTCTCCAGCCTGCACTGACACCTGCTGGGCAATATTTGTCAATCTCAAAATCGACACCCTTGAGACATTAAACTTTTCAGCTCAGCAGTGAACCATACATGATTCAATTCACTGGCTGGTTATGCCATGTACTTGCTATTTACGTAATTTGACTACTGAAAAAACTCCACAGTTTTTGAGGAGAGATTTAACAAGCTATAAATTATCAGAGATGTTACGTTTCAGCTGTAATTTTGTACTTTTTCTATTAAAAGTATTACCTAGTGTAACCATAGAAAGAAGTAGGTGAAAAAACCATATAAATAGTATTCCCCTTCATTCCTAAGACTAAAGCAATGTGATAGGCCTTAGATATTAAACATTCCAAGAAGAACAACACATAGGTTCATTGTTAACATAAGGCACTTTTAAAAACCCCAAACCCTTAAGTATCTCTTTACAGAATCACAGAATCACAGAATCAGTAAGGTTGGAAAAGACCATAGAGGTCATCAAGTCCAACCTATCACCTATTACCTAACCTAGCCAAACCTGTTACCATCCTGCTACCAACACACCGTCCTACCTATAACACACTACCCTAATATCTAGGTCATGCCACCAAGTACATCATCCAACCTTTTCTTAAACACCTCTAGGGACGGTGACTCCACCACCTCCTTGGGCAGCCCATTCCACTGAGAGATCACCCTCTCTGTGAAAAAGTTCCTTCTAATGTCCAGTCTAAATCTCCCGTGATGCAGTTTAAGACTGTGTCCTCTTGTTCTATCACTTGTAGCCAGAGAGAAGAGACCGACCCCCACCTGGCTACACCTCCCTTTCAGGTAGTTGTAGAGAGTGATAAGGTCTCCCCTCAGCCTCGTTTTCTCCAGACTGAAC